>BOPN01004097.1:27500-40000 GCA_017312705.2 Penaeus japonicus | reverse complement strand
GGCTGAGCTGTGGCAGGGACTGTGTGGGGGATGGGGTAGGGGAGGGAGGGTGGGAGATAGGGATGGGGAAGGGAAGAGGGTGGGAGGGAGGAGGGATGGGGAAGGGAAAGGGGGATGGAGGAGGGAGGGTGGGAGGAGGGAGGGATGGTGGGAAGGGAAAGAGGGTGGGAGGGAGGGAGGGAGGGGGAAAGAGGGATGGAGGGAGGAGGGATGGGGAAGGGGAAAGAGGGATGGAGGGAGGGTGGGTGGGAGAGGGTGGGAGGGTGGGATGGAGGAAGGGAAAGAGGGATGGGGAGGGAGGGAAGGAGGGATGGGGAGGGGGAAAGAGGGAAGGAGGGAGGGGTGGGGGAGAGGAAAGAGGGAGGGAGGGAGGGAGGGAGGGAGGGAAAGAAGAGTGGGAGGAATGGGAGGGAGGGAGGGAGGAGGGATGGGGAAGGGAAAGGGGGATGGAGGGAGGGGGGGGAGAGGGAAGAGGGAGGGAGGAGGGAGGAGGGACAGGAAGGGAAAGAGGGATGGAGGGAGGGAAGAGGGAGGGATGGGGAAGGGGAAAGAGGGATGGAGGGAGGGAAGGAGGGAGGGAGGGATGCGGAGAGGGAAAGGGAAGGAAGGGAGGGATGGGGAAAGGGAGAGATGAAAATAGAGAGGGAGAGAAAATGAAAACAGAGAGAGAGAGAGAGAGAGAGAGAGAGAGAGAGAGAGAGAGAGAGAGAGAGTTGAGAAGAATTGAGGGAAAGGGAGGGAAAGAGGAGGATGCAAAACTAGATGGAGGGAGGGAGGAGGAAAGGTAAAAAACGTGGAGGGAAAAAGGGAGGGAAGGAAGGAAGGAGGGAAAGAGGAAGTTGCAAAACTAGATGGAGGGAGAGAGGAGGAAAGGTAAAAAATGTGGAGGGAAAGGGAGGGGAAGAAGGATGGAGGGAAAGAGACGTGATGTACAGCGATCTAAAATATCCACAAACGACGAAATTATTGATTTTCAATTGTTTTTATTCCCAACTGAAAAATTGCGAACAGCAGAAGTCACAAAAGCGTTTACTGATATTCTTAATTTTTTGCTGTGAAGATATTTAAGAGGAATATCTTCCTACTCGATAGTTTCATTTGTAATTAAACAAATAATAATGATAAACGTAGACAAATTGAGTTATATAATTAGCTACATGTAAGTCTGATGTCGTAGGAATCCGAAATACGTCAATTACATCTCTTGCTGTGGAAATGACTTAGTCTCATTCATACCTTTTGTCATAAGCCGATTAGCTCTCAACAAAAGTCTTAGCCTAGGCCTATTTCATACCCTGATGACCGTCCTCCTCACTCCTCATCCCCCCCCCCCTAAACCTCGACACCGACCCCCCCCCTCCCGCTAACCCCCTGACAGCCGCCGTCTGATCAACAATAAAATCGGAACAAAACGTTTATAATTTTTCAACCACCACAGCCCGCCCCCCCGGCTCCTTCCTGTTTCCGAAGCTACGGATGACCGCTAGGTTGTGCTATTACGCCTGTGTGTGTGTGTGTGTGTGTGTGTGTGTGTGTGTGTGTGTGTGTGTGTGTGTGTGTGTGTGTGTGTGTGAGTGTGGGGGGGGAGGAGGGAGAGAGGGAGAGAGAGAGAGAGAGAGAGAGAGAGAGAGAGAGAGAGAGAGAGGGGAGGGGGGGGGGGGCTGGCCTTCTGTATTGGATGTGAAATCGCGTGGTTCCTTTGGTCAGCGTGATGTTTTCTTTGGTGTTTCGTTTTGTTGGTTCGGACGTGTCTCGGAATGTGTTGCCTTTTTTTTCTCTCTGTATTCTTCCTCTTCCTCTCTCTCTCTCTCTCTCTCTCTCTCTCTCTCTCTCTCTCTCTCTCTCTCTCTCTCTCTCTCTCTCTCTCTCTCTCACCTCTCTCTCTCTCTCTCTCTCTCTCTCTCTCTCTCTCTCTCTCTCTCTCACTCTCTCTCTCTCTCTCTCTCTCTCTCTCTCGCCTTCTCTGCACCCCTTACCCCTCTCTCTCTTTTCCCTCCCCTCCCCTCTCCTGATCCCTCTCTCTCGTCTCAGTCACCTCAATCTCCCCCCATCCCCCTCCCTCTTCTCTTTATCCAAACCCATCCTCTAACCATAGGCCTATGTATGAATAAGAAAAAATTACTCCCGTTATGAAATTGTTCTCGTATCAATATCCTAATTCAGACATCCGTTACAGTGAGTCTAAGTCGATGTGATCCATGCGCCCTTTGTCTTAAAAGTGTTGTGCGTCTGTGTTCTCTCCGTGATGGTGTTGCTTCACTCTTTAAGAAAAAAATAAAAAAATGAAATTCAAAAAGTGAGATCGGTTCATTCATGTAGTAACAATTTGGCGTGTTTGGTCGTAACTGGAAACTGGTGCGAGCGTTTAACAAGTCATAGTGGTAGTCAGTTTTTTTTGTTTTTTTTTTTCTAGATTGCAGTCGTTCTCGTAAAATGTTACATTATTACGGGTTTCTACGTATGTTCATAGCCTTGAATTCTAGTTTATGATTTGTATTTAGTTTTTTTTTTCCTCTGAATGTTACGAATATTACTTTCTTCGTCATTCTTTTGTATGTTCCGTAGGTTAGGATAAGTGCCTGTATCACATTCAAATGAAACACTCGAATGATTAATTTATAAGCGACCGAGACAAAAACAATATGAAAAAAGGATCTTTAATAATTTCTAATTTTTTTTTAGCCCAGATTCATAGCGATGGCGCCTTGTCACATTAAAATTACAAACATATTCACAAAAAAAAAATCAAATCAAACGCCACGTTAATTTCACCACCACCACCGCCAATTCCGCCGGAGTACCTTCTGGGTTAGTCTCACCGAGGAGGAATACCTGTTTTTACGAACTGAATACAAGGTCCACTGGCGACGTCGCTGGACTAGCTAATCGCAAACGTCGCCGCCGAAATGTCAACGTACTGGCGTTTAATAACGTCAATTAATACCTGTCATTACGTCACGGCGGTTAACCGTGTGACCGCGACTGTCTCCCGGCACTGATTGTTACACTTCCCCGCACTTAAAAGGCAGTGTGTTCGTGCGGTTTTCGTGTCGTTCGTGTCTTGTCTTTCGTGTGCAGATCGCCGGGTTTCGTGAGGCTCAGGCATGGCACACTTATTTTTCTTGTGGATATGTCGTCTTTGTGTATTTGGGGGAGATTTGGTGTCCTGCTTAGGGTTTTACCTTTTTTTTTTTATTAAATAGTTGCAGTTTGTATAGTATTTTTTTTCTATCTTATCGTGTACTGCACACAGGTCCAACGTGGAGGTATCTCTGAGTGTTATTTTGAACACGTAATTGATTTTTTTTGTGCGTAATAATTGTATATTGATTTTCATTTTTCTCGCGGTTTGGCTCTGAAGAGATTTTCTCTCTTATGCGTTTTTATCCTTTCGGTTTATTCGAAAGGTTGGAATTTGAATATGTAATCAGATAAATTATTTAATTTGAACCCTTTAGCAGTGAGTAAAAACTAAGGATTTTTTTTTGTTATCCTATAACGGAATTAGTTTGTCCTTGCTATTTCGCCGTCAGTGTTTTGAATAAGAAGCTAAAGTGTTAGTGAGGATTTTGTTTGTTTATTTGTTTACCATAAACAACGATTATGATGACAATGAGGATAGAACTTTTAAGAATAACTAGTGCAGTCAACGCTGCAAAGGGTAATGTTGATACTAAATATAGATAAATATGTATATATATATATATATATATATATATATATATATATATAATAGTAATCCAACTATTACTATACTTAAGAATGGTCGAGAGTGATGACGATAATGAAGAAATAGAAAAAAATAGCACCATGATGTTATTCAGATATGAAAGAAGGCTGAAAATATATGATAATAATTATGATTGCCATGAATGCTAACATGTCTTGTAGGAGAACGAGCAGTAGCAAGACTAGTGGAACAACCATTGTCGCCATGAGCCATCATCATCATCATCATTGCGATCATTATCATCAACCACAAAGGAGTGTGAAGAAGAAGCCAGCTGTCTGTCATGTGGTTGACCTGTGTCCTCTCCCCCTCTCCCCCTCTCTCTCCTCTTTCCTCCTTTCCAACCCACTACCTCCTCCCATTCCAACCCCTACCATCCAACTATCTCCCCCCCCTTCTCTCTTTCCTCCTTATCTTCCCCTACCTCCTCTCATCTCTCCTCTTTTTCCCCTTCCCCATCCCACTACCTCCTTCCTCCTTTTCCTTCCCGGAGCCTGACACCTCCCTTCTTGCCATTTCCAACCTCCCCTCCTCCTCCTCCCCTGGGTGAGACCGGTACCGAGATACCTTAAAAGGGAAAAACCTTCATTATCGATATCTTGGACTCTCACTCTCTCACAAGGTCACGTGATTTGCGTATGACGTCACGAAGGTAGGATTACTTTCTCGCGAGGTGCAGCTAATGAGGGAGAGGGGGGGGAGAGATGTGTGGAAGGGAGGGAGGGGGAATGAGGAGAAGGGAGGGAGGGGGAATGTGGGAGAAGTGAAGGAGGGGGAAAGGAGGAGATGTGGAGAAGGGAGGGAGGGGGAATGGGGAATAAGGAGGAAGGGGAGAGGCTAGAGGAGGGATAGGGAGGAAGGGGAGAGGCGGGCTTGGGAGGAAGGACAGAGGGGGGATGGGGAGGAAGGACAGAAGGAAGAGAGGGTAATGGGGAGGAAGGGGTAAAGGGAGGGAGGAGAACGGGGAAAGGGGGAGGGAGGGATTGCTGCCCCAAGGGGAAGTGAGAGGGGAGGGAGTTAAAGGGTAGGTTGAATAGGCTTAGCTGTTATTTTCGAGACGGCTGGAGGAGAGTGTCTGTGTGTGAAAGAGAGAAAGAGAGAGAGAGTGAGAGAGAAAGTGTGTGTGTGTATGTGTGTGTGTGAGAGTGAAAGAGAGAGAGAGAAAAAGAAGAGAAGAGAAGAGGAGAGAGAGAGAGAGAGAGAGAGAGAGAGAGAGAGAGAGAGAGAGAGAGAGAGAGAGAGAGAGAGAGAGAGAGAGAGAGGAAGTAAGGCTGCGTGTGTGGGCATTGCTATTGTTAACGATATATTATCAGGCATGGTGCTAAAACTTGTCAACAGTAACAGTTTCGATTTTTATACATATATATGTAGTGGGACACACACGATTTTCATACTTATACATGTACACACACACACACACACACACACACACACACACACACACACACACACACACACACACACACACACAAATACATAAACAAACACTTCCTAACTTACACACATTTATACACCCATCATTATTGTTTTTACTGAACTTCTGGGTCTTACTGTTATTAGCATTTATCATGAATGAGAAAGACACGACCTCTTCCGCCCACTTTGTACGACCCTTCTCTCCCCCCCCTCATTATTCTTTTCTCCGTCCTACACGTATTTCAAGCAACCAATACTGCCTCCCCATAGCAAGCATCATTGGTTTGTGGCTAGTGCTTCTCTCTCTCTCTCTCTTTCTCTCTCTCTCTCTCTCTCTCTCTCTCTCTCTCTCTCTCTCTCTCTCTCTCTCTCTCTCTCTCTCTCTCTCTCTCTCTCTCTCTCTCTCTCTCCTTCACTCCCTCTCCCTCCCCCTCCCTCACTCCTTCCCTCCACAGCCCCTGCACTCACATTTGTCTCTGCTTGCCAAAGAGGCCGCCCACGCCCCTCCGAGTTAAGAATATCGGGCTCAGATCACGCCCACGGCCATCATCCCCGCCCTATGATCTCTCTTGTCTGACTGAGTGGGCTTTTCAGGTGCATCCTCAGCCTGATGTTCGTTTTCTCCTTTATGAAGGATGCTTGTGTATTGTTATCCGTAGCCCGAATGTGTGTCCGCTTCTCCCCGTCACCTCTCCCCTCCCCTGCCAGCTCTCCTCTCCCCTTCCCCCGCCACCTCTTCCTTCCCCTGCCAGCTCTCCTCTCCCCTTCCCCCGTCACCTCTCCCCTCCCCCGTCACCTCTCCCCTTCCCCCGTCACCTCTCCCCTCCCCTGCCAGCTCTCCTCTCCCCTTCCCCCGTCACCTCTCCCCTCCCCCGCCATCTATCCTCTCCCCAGCCACCTTCCGCCTCCCCCTCTCCTGCCACCTCTCCCCTCCCCTCCCACCCCTCTTCTTACCCCTGTTCCGAAGGCGTGGAATGCCCCCCCCCCCCCTTCCTCCTTCCTTCCCCTCCTCTCCCCCGTTTACCTCCTCAGGCGACCTTACATAACAGGTGACCCCCAGCGGTGCTAGGTGATAGATCTGTTTGTGTCCTGGGGCCTCACCTTCTTTTCTTTTCCTCTCTCTCTCTTGTTTCTTCTTCGTATTTTTCGTATTTTTGGTTTTCTTCTCTTTGGTTTTCTTTGTCTTCGTTTTCTTTTTTTTCGCTTTCTTCTTTTTCGTTTCGTTTTTAGTTTTCTTCGTCTTTTTCCCATTTTATTCGTTTTTTTTATTCGTTTTCTTTGTTATTGTCTCCTTCTTCATGGTTGTTGTTCTACTTCTGTTTCTTGTTTCCCTTCTTCTGTTTTTTCTTCTCTTTTTGTTCCTTCCTCCACCCTTCCTTCTCCACCATCATCGCCAACACTGCCATCCCACCATCACTCCTAATATCATCCTCCAACATCTATCACTACATCTATCACCACCAGCCCTAGCATCACCATTACTACCACCATCACCACATCTAACTCCGTCACCACTACCTCCGCCACCACCATCACCACTACCAATACTATCCCCATCACCACTACTACTGCCATTACCACCTCGCCACCACCGCCTCCACCACGGTCACCAGCACGAATACCACCACCACCACTATCACCATCACCATCACCACCACTACATCCATCATCACCAGTACCTCCTTCACAACCACCACTATATCCATCACAACCACCATCACAACCACAACCACCATCACCACTACCTCCTTCACAACCACCACCACCATCACAACCACCATCACCACTACCTCCGTCACCACCACCATAGCAACCACCATCACCACTACCTTCGTCATCACCACCACCACTACATCCACCACCGCCACCACCACCATCGCAACCACCATCACCACTAAAGCCACCACTGCTACCACCACCATCGCAACCACCATCACCACTACCTTCGTCATCACCACCACCACCACCATCGCAACCACCATCACCACTACATCCACCACCACCACCATCGCCACCACCACCGCCACCACCACTAATCTCCGCCATAGCCAGAGGGGATATTGCTAAACAGATAATTATATCAGCTGGGCATCAGAAGAGATCTTGCGGCGGGGCTGAGAAAGAGGTCACGTCTTGGGGGGGGGAAGGAGGGGGGGGAGGGGGGAGAGGGATGGGGGTTAAGATTTGGGAGGGGGGATGGGGATGGAGAAGGAGGTTGAGATGGGGGATGGGGGTGAAGGTGGGGGTGGGGGGAGGTGGATGGGGGTTAAGATGGGGGAGGGGCTGGAGAGGGAGGAGGGTTTTTTTGATAGGGGGAGGGGGAAGGGGGCCTGAGATGGGGGGTAGGGGTAGAGAGGGGGGTAAACTAGTATCACGAAGTTTCTTTCTACTTACATCGTCATCGCGTTATTTTCGCTGCGTGTGTTCAGTTTTGTGTTCACTAATACATGCCCACAGACCTCCTCCCACCCTCCTCTCCCTCCCCTCCACCCCCTTTCTGCTTCACACACGCCTGCGTTTCCGTACGAGTTTGGGAGGCGTTCTTCCCAGCTCCGGTCTCTGCAATTATTACGTCTATTGAACATCTCTCTTCGGTTCGCGATAATTTGGATGGACGGATGGATGTCTGGTTATTTGTCTCCCACCTATTCTTTCTCTATCTCTGTCTTGTTTTTTTCATCTTTCTTTCTCTCGCTCTTTCTTTTTTCTTTTTCTTTTTTCTCTCTCTCTCATTCTCTCACTTTCTTTTCTCTCTTTCTTTTTTTTCTCTTGTTCTCTCGCTTTCTTCCCTCTCTCTCTCTCTTCTTTTTTTTCTCTCTCTCTTTCTTTCTTTTCTTCTCTCTCTCTCTCTCTCTCTCTCCCCCCCCCCCCCCCCCTCTCTCTCTCTCTCTCTCTCTCTCTCTCTCTCTCTCTCTCTCTCTCTCTCTCTCTCTCTCTCTCTCTCTCTCTCTCTCTCTTTCTCTTTCTCTATCTATCTATCTCTCTTTCTCTCTTTCTTTCTTTTCTTTTATTTTTCTCTCTCGCTCTCCCTCTTCCTCTCACTCTCGCTCTCCCTCTTCCTCTCCCTCCTTCCCTCCCTATCTTTCTCATTTTCTTGCGCATTGTCCACCTATCTCTCTTCTTCCCTTCTTCTTCTTCTTTTCTTGCCTTTTTCTCTTCCTCTCCATCTCTCACCCCCAACCTCCCTCCCTCCATCTCTCTCTCTATCCAAATCTCTCACTATCCTCCTCCTCCTCCTCTCTCTTTTTCCCCAACTCCACCCTCTTTCATACACCCCCTCCGTCCCTCCCTCCCTCCCTCCCTCCCTCCCTCCCTCCCTCCCTCCCTCCCTCCCTCCCTCCCTCCCTCCCTCCCTTTACTCCCCACCCTCACCCTTTTTCACCCCTCCCCCTCCCCCTCTCTCTCCATCCCCCCAAGCGATCCCAGGATGAAGTCAAAGAGTGATTTCGATCCAGTCTTTCTCTCCCCCCTCCCCCCCTCCCCCCGCTCGGATTCATTAAAGGGGAGACAAATGGCTCTTAAGAAATGACACGGGATTGACGCTGGTGGAAGACGGGGGAGCTGGGGGTGGGGTGGGGTGGGGTGGGAGGTAGGATTTGTGTATTTGCTTAGGTCGTGGGTACGTGAGTGAGAGAGAGGGAGTGGGAGAGGGAGAGGGAGAGGGAGAGGGAGAGGGAGGGTGGGAGGGAGGGAGAGGGGGAGAAGGAGAGAGAGAGAGAGAGAGGGAGAGGGAGAGGGAGAGGGAGAGGGAGAGAGAGAGAGAGAGAGAGAGAGAGAGAGAGAGAGAGAGAGAGAGAGAGAGAGAGAGAGAGAGAGAGAGAGAGAGAGAGAGAGAGAGAGAGAGAAACAAACAGACAGACAGAGAGAGACAGAGATGAAAGGGTAAAAAAAAAAGAGAAAGCAAATGAATAAACGAAATAGCCAGATATATCTTAACCACCAAAGCGTGCAGGCGCCATCACCGCTTATTGCCTGAGGCGCATTCACAGTACCCAGCATGTCAGCCCTCACTACACTCACAATACCCATTACATTCCACCTTCACTACACCCTCCCCTACCCCTAACCCCCCCCGTCCCTTTTTCACCCTCTTTTCATCTCTCCTTTCTCTCCCTCCTTTCTCCTCTCCCTCACTCTCTTCACTCTTCCCCATACCCTGCGAGTCACTATACACTCCCTCCTCCTCTCCCTCCTCTTCCCTCCCCCCTTCCTTCCGATACCCTGTTATCACACCTTTCGCGCATTTCCCCTCCCTCTCCTCTCCCGCTTGTCACCATACACACCATCACCTCTCACTCTCCTCCCTTCCCCTCCCCCTCGCTATACGCCCCCTACCTCTCCCTCTATTTATTTCTCCTCTCCTCTCTCCCCTCCATCTCCTCCCTCTCCTACCCCTCCTCCCCCTCCTCTTATCCTGTCACCAGCACGCACTCCTACCTCTCCCCCCACCCTCCTCCCTCCCTCCTCTCCCCCTCCCGTCGACATGTCACTATACATCCCCCCCACCACCTTTCCCACATCCCCCCCCCCGTCTGTCAGCGTGTCAGTGCGGTGTCAGGGAGCGTCGGAGCCACACCAGGTTATGGGGATATGACGTCACACCAGGTTATGGGGTGTGACGTCACGTCTATGGCGGGTGGGCGGCGAGTCTGGTGATCTTTGCTTGTTATCTGCTTTTATGTTCTTTATGTTTTTTTTTTAATTGTTTTGTCTTTGTTGGAAATGTCGTTTAAGTTAGGGTGTGTTTTTTTTGTGTGTTTTGATTTAGTTTTTGTGAAATGTTTACGTTATGCTGTTCATGTCTTTTGTTTTTTTGTTTTAATTTTTTAGTAATGTTTAGTATTGTAAAGATTTTTTGTATCTTTACATCGGTCTGAATCATTAGTTAATTATAATGATAATTATTACAGTCTAGATGTTTTACTTGTCTAGATGTTTAGTTATCCCTTTTACGCTGTTTTTTATCTATGATTTTTTGTGATAATTTACTAACAATAATGTTACCTTCACTAATGATGATGAGGATAATAATTACTTTCATTTTTTCTTACTCTCTCTCCGTCGAGACTAATTACATATTCAAACTAGAGAGGAGAATATGCATATTAGAGGGGGTAGGGGGGTAGGGGGAGCCTAGGGGTTAGAGATGGGGGGATGAGAGATGAGGGGTGGGGGTAGGGGGGTGAGGTTAGGGTGCTTGGGTATCACAATGTGTCAAGGTCTTTCCCAAGCACTAAGCACTCTCGCCCACATGGCTACAAACCCTAACCACATGGCTACATACCCTAACCATATGGCTACATACCCTAGCCACATGGCGATAGAATGGCACACAGCATGGCACTTGACAGACGGGGATAGGGGCGATGGAGATAGAGAGATAGAGATATGCTTTCAGTAATGCTGTACTTGAAATATAGTGCTTAAGATGTATAAGATGTATTCTTGGGAATGAGGGGGGGGGATGTAAGGACGGATATTGTAGTGAAAGACATGTATTTAGGATTGTATTTAGAATGCTGTATTTATTGTATTTATTGATATTTTACTCGATGTGTTGTACTTGTAAATGTTGGTTTAGATGTTGTACTTATAACGATTTTTTTTGTACTTACAATATTAATTTGATTTTACGTAAATATTACTTTGATTTTGATTTACTTATAAAAAATGCACTTTTTTTGTTTTCGTACTTGTGCTTATTAAAATTATAAATTATACCATAGAATATAGAATTAAATGTTTGTTAAAATTGTCGATATATTGATAAATAAATAGATAAGGAGGGTGATTAAGTGGAAAGAGAAACGGATGAGTAAACTAAGATGTAAATGAGACGACGATTTTATATAAAAAACACACGTACACACACACATACACACACACACACACACACACACACACACACACACACACACACACACACACACACACACACACACACACACACACGATAAAACTTTCGCTTAAACCTTCCTTTCCCTTCTCTTTCTCTCTCTCTTTCTCTCTCTCTTTCTCTCTCTCTCTCTCTCTCTCTCTCTCTCTCTCTCTCTCTCTCTCTCTCTCTCTCTCTCTCTCTCTCTCTCTCTCTCTCTCTCTCTCTCTCTCTCTCTCTCTCTCTCTCTCTCTCTCTCTCTCTCTCTCCTCTGCCCTCCCTTCCCCCTCTCACTATTTCTCCTTTGCCCTCCTCCCCCCCCTCTTTCCTTTCCTCTCCCCTCCCCTCTCCTTCCCTCCTTGCCTCTCTCCCTTCTTCCCCCTCCTTCCATCCCTTCTCTATTCTCTCCCTCCTTACCTCTCCTTTTCCCTCCTCTATCCTCCCCTCCTTCCCTCCCTTCCTTACCTTCTCCTTCCTTTCCCTCCCTTCCTCTTCTATCCTCCCCCTACTATTCCTTCCTTCCCTCTCCTTTCTCCTCCCTTCCCTCCTATCCCTCCTTCAGCCTTCCCTTTCCCACCCTCTATTCCTTCCCTCCTTTTTTGTTCTCCTCTCTCTCTCCCACCTTCCGCTTTCCCCCACCCTCTCCCTCCTTTTCCCTATCCCCCTTTCTCTTCCCCTCCTATCCTCCTCCCCTCCCCTTCTTCCCCCTCTCATCCCCTCTCATCCCCTCCTTCCCCCTCCCATCCCCTCCTTCCCCCCCTCCTTTTCCCTCCTTTTCCCTATCCCCCTTTCTCTTCCCCTCCTTCCCCCCTCCCCTCCCCTTCTTCCCCCTCTTCCCCCCTCTCATCCCCTCCTTTCCCCTCCCATCCCCTCCTTTCCCCCTCCTTTTCCCTCCTTCCCCCATCCTCTCTCCTCCTTCCCTCCTTCCCCCCCTCTTTTCCTCCTTTCCCTCTCCTTTCTCCTCTTTCCCCCTAACCTCCTTTTCCCTCCTTCCCCCCTCTCTCTTCCCCTCCTTCCCCCCTCTCTTCCCCTCCTTCCTCCTTTTTCCCTTCCTCCCCCTTCTTTTCCTTCCTCCCCCCTCCTTTTCTCCTCCTTCCCCTCCTCCTCCCCCCTCCCCTCCTCTCCCCCACACTGATAATTGTCATCACGAATACTTTCAAGTCGCAGGCTGCCTTCCTCACAATCGCCCATGGCTCGCCGTCAACCACAATGACGTCAACCTCACAACCACATTCATAACCCCCCCCCCCCCCCCCTCACCCTTCCCTCCCTTCCTTCCCCTCATCCATCTCTTTTGCCTTTCCCCCCCTCTTTTTTTATCTCTCTCTCTCTCTCTCTCTCTCTCTCTCTCTCTCTCTCTCTCTCTCTCTCTCTCTCTCTCTCTCTCTCTCTCTCTCTCTCTCTCTCTCTCTCTCTCTCTCTCTCTCTCTCTCTCTCTCCTTTGCTCTTTCTTTTCCCTTTCCCTCTTTTTCTAATTTC
>BOPN01004097.1:15000-20000 GCA_017312705.2 Penaeus japonicus | reverse complement strand
ATCATTTTGAGTGGGATTTGCCCATCGATGGGTTCATTCCACTGGTTTTTTGTCCACTCGTCCGAAGCGATGGGCACCCCATCGTCTGTCGATGGACCAGTGGAAAAATCATATTCGTTGAGAGTCTATAGTATACCTGGTATTAGTCTAATTATATATTTTATGCAGTATTATTATTATATATATAAGTAATCTATAATTAATAATCACAATTGTAAATTATCATAGATATACTTATATGAATTATTATTTTAAAAATCAAGAGAGCAAACAGTAATATATCTTGTATCCTCATTTGACCTACGAACATAAACAACCGCGCACCTTTTTCGAAGAGGAAGAACGTCTTCTCGTCATAAGAATGTGGAATTCGGAGGCAATTACCTCTCTTCTAGAGAAAGTGAGCCATGAAGATGTCCTTTGGAATGTAGCGCATCCATATTATCACAAGAAAACGCTGAAACGAACTCTGTTTGACAAGATATGTGCAGAGCTGAAAACAGAGTATCCTCTTCTTGAAGTGACTACAGGTAAGAAAAACATTATTTGATGTATTAATTTATTTTAACTTTGGTGCAATTAACTTTCAATTTTATGCACGGAATTATGCTATTATACATGCAAAGTATTAGCTAATTGCTTTTGGAGTTTGTAGAAAAAGCTAGGTAAAAGCTGATTTGAGACTAACAATTTGTATTTGCTTTGAGATTACAGTTTGTTTTATAAGTAATTAATGAAAAAGATCTTGTCATTCACACATATAAGTTGCTTATTATAATTTTACAAATTGCAAATTACAAGTGCAACTGCTTTCCATAGACTAAGCTCACAGGTATTCTGAGGCCAAGTATTTAATCTGACTAATTTTATAATATTCAAATTGCCGTGAATACATTAAGAAAATGTGTGCTGGGGGCTGTTGGGGTGCAGAGCCCCCATCAAACCAATAATGTGCAATGCCTGAAGGGCTAGCCCAGTTGTCACAACTTGTAATCTAACAATACACTCACAAGATTGTTTGGTAATATTTTGAGGACTTTGAATATGATAAAATATCAATTAATAAAATCTCACTTATATAAGGTTTCCAAAATCGATTTTTAGTTTAAAATGTGTAGCATGATAACCAGAATCATGTATAAACTACAAATTATAAAAAAAAAAAAAAAAAAAAAACTCCAATGTGTACCTTTGCCTTGGTAAAATAGACAGGTATTATAAGGAGTAATGGTAAAACTTTACAATCGGAATAACGTCATTCACTTGCGTTGAATACATGAAGATTTATTGTTTTTAGCAGGGTATGGGGGGGCTGCAGCCTCCATTTTAAAGAAATTTTGGGGCAAACCCCCATGTTAAGTCAAGGAAACCTAATTATAATAGAAATACATTTAATGATGTCCTAAATATGACGCAGCCCTATTGTAAAGTTTTACCGGAATAATAATGCATGCAAAAAAGCATGACTGTTGTTATTTGTGAAAGTGTTATTTGTCTTATGTATGCATAAATATTCCTCTGCTAGTTTTAATTTCCCTATTTTCTCTATTATTTGCAGTTGAAGTAATGGATAAATTCAAGTACCTTCGCGGCCAGTATCAGAAAATTTTACGGAAAATCAGGAATACACCAAGTGGTTCCGCAGCAAACACTGCTATTAAGTGGGAGCATTATAAGACATGCTCATTCATGCAATCTGTGTATGATACGGGCCACAGAGAATCAGTTTCATACACCCTGATGACTTGGTAAGCTTGGCTGAATGTATTTATAACTACAATTATATTCTAATGAATACAGCACTTATTGTAACATAATAGTATGGCTAAGAAATTATATTTAAATATTACAAAATTTTATTCAAGGTTCATCAAGTAAAATCATTCTAACAGTATTAAGCAAAACACCTTTAATGTTTATATTTAACTTTCCAGAGACCACAACAGAAGGAAGTGGTATTGTATGAGGGACCTGATAGGACCTTGAAGATACTGAAGTAATAGTGTCACCAACTTCAAGACTGTCAAGTTCAACGCCTTCCCCTCTGCCTGATATTAATGAAGAGGTCATCATTGAAATACCTGATCAGCCCAATACCACTTATGTTAAAAACTCACAAGTGCTTAAAAAGAAGAGGAGGAAAATGGACAAGAGCGATGCTCTAGATGAAAAAATGTCGAAGACCATTGACAACTTGCAGGAAGTTTTGGCACAGCAGTCCACAAAAGATACATGCCATGACATGGTTACTGAATCTGTGACGGCCGCCATGAAGTTTTTCAGCGATTATAAAGAGGTGAAAATGGACTTTACATTGGAAGTGATGGAGCTTATTGCAGCAAAAACTCGAGAGTGTCATGCCATAGAAAAGAAAAGGCAAGGCAATAATTAAAACAGTACTGGAAAATCATGGTGCAATAAATGTTTGCAGCTGTGATTTATGCCAATGATGAAATTTGTATCTAGTCATATTAAGTCATCTTTTATTATTTGCTGGTCATGTTATAGTTTTCTATTTATTTTAGTAATAATTATTTTCATGTTATAGTAGTTAAGACATAGTATAAGGTATTCTTTAGTATTGTGTGTTTATATATATTGCTATACATATTTTTATATTTCTAGATATACATATTTTTTTATATTTCTAGTTATATAGTTTAAAAATGGAGAAATAAATGTAAAAATTTATGATGTTCTTTTCATTTTCTTTTAATTGTTTAGATGATTATTATTTTGGTGGTATTATACATAACTTTGTACATTTTATAAAGAAAATTAAGTATTTTAAAATATTAATGAATATTTACGGTTGGAATTTCATTGCCAATAAGTTTTTATTTTTTCACATACAGTTTTACCTCAATATAAGAAAATGTGTTTTTATGCTGGTCATCTTTTCATAATTCTGCTCTTGTTTATGTAATATATACTTAGTTTACAGAATCATTGTTATCAGAAAGACTTTTTATTTATTATTTGAGATTATGTTGAAATAGAAAAAAAACATTCATATATATTTATTGCAGTTTATTGTAAAAAAAAAAAAAAAAATGCACAACAAATATGAAAATACTATACTATTTAAGTAAAAAATAGAAGAAACATGATACTAATTCTACTGTACATTAAAAGAAACAACATATTGCCAATAAGTTTTTATTTTTTCACATACAGTTTTACCTCAATATAAGAAAATGTGTTTTTATGCTGGTCAATCTTTTCATAATTCTGCTCTTGTTTATGTAATATATACTTAGTTTACAGAAAGACTTTTTATTTATTATTTGAGATTATGTTGAAATAGAAAAAACATTCATATATATTTATTGCAGTTTATTGTAAAAAAAAAAAAAAAAAAAAAAAAAATGCACAACAAATATGAAAATACTATACTATTTAAGTACATTAAAAGAAACAACATATAATTTTACTACTTGACAATGATAATCATCAAAACATCAGTGCCAACTTGTTTAATGCAAGAGTGCTGCATCTTGTTGCCATGTCACACTACCTCTACCATTGAAATAGTCCTTAAAAATATCTCTTATTGCCAAGACATTATTAGCAGGTCTTCTTCCAACATTGTTCAGACTTTCAAGTCCATGGTTTTCTAAACCATTACCAACATTTCCACTTTCCAGCTGCCTTGAATTATTTCTCAAGAAATTATGGAGAACAACTGCTGCAAATATGATTTTCTTAGTGTTTGCTGGACTTGAGTGAATAGGTTGTTGAAACACTCTAAATTTGGCAACTAAGATACCAAAGGCATTTTCGGAAACACGACGAGCTCTTGATACTCTGTAATTGTATATCCTCTGTTCAACACTTAAGTTCTGGCCAGGATAAGGTTTCATCAAATAATTTTTGAGAGGGAATGCATCATCTCCAACAATTACATATGGAACTTTCTGATCTGCAAATGGCAAAGTATCAGGTGGTGGAACTTGAAGCTTTTCTTTTTCTAGGTATTCTCTTAATTTACAACGGTCCCAAACACCTGCATCACTTGAGCGTCCCTGAGCTCCTACATCAACATACATGAATCGGTAATGAGCATCAACAAGAGCTAACATTATCATACTATGGTGACCCTTATAATCATAATACTCTGATCCTGTATTTTCTGGTTTCCTCATTAAAAATCGTTTTCCGTCCATGGCTCCAATACACATTGGAAAATTCCAGCTGTTATAAAAGTCACTTGCCACTTGCTTCCATTCCTCTGATGTTGATGGAAGTTTCAGATGAGTATCCTTTAAGACGGAATATATTGCACTGCAAACTTCTGGTATGATGTGGGTGATCAAGCTATGGCTTATCCTAAATTGGAATGCTAGAGAGCAGCCGAGATTCACCTGTATTAAAGAAAATGTATACATAATCAATATGTACAATGTTTGAATAAGGATATAGCATTTTCTTTAACGGGAGTGTACAAATAATGATTCCTATATGGTAAAATGTATATATTCATTATTAATTCTCTCTATATTGCTTATATATCCTTATATATCAGTTAAGGAAACCTAATTATGAGAGAAACAGATTGAATGATGTCCTAAATATAATGCGGCCCTATTGTAAAGTTTTACCAATTATTGTGTATATGCCTACCCTAATACTGAATTTTTGAGAATTGTAATCATAATATCATTTTATTATTATTATTTTAGCCTTAGGTAATGTAAATAAAATTTTTAATTGAATTGACACTTGAATGCTAAAAATGTTTTCAAATAAAGGGCTAAACATGTAGGAAACCTATGAAATTTGTTCTTACCTGTGGCTAAATAACGCAAGGTCACAGAGAGTCGTTCTGGTGCAGATATCGTGTCCCTTAACTGTGTGTTTTCTTTCTGGATGAGGGGAGCCACAAATTTAACAATTTATCAAATTTTTGCCTGTTCATTCTATGGAAATCATAAAACACACTGTCATCCGCCCACTCGCGCGTTTCTTGAATTAACTTGTGATACACACTTCGGTATTTT
>BOPN01004097.1:5000-10000 GCA_017312705.2 Penaeus japonicus | reverse complement strand
GGATAGGGGTGGGGTGGGGGTGTCTGCCAGAGGACAAGGAAAGGGGGAAGGGGGTGGGGGGTGAGAGGGGTGAGAGGGGTAGTTCCCGGACGCCTTTTGTCTTGGAGTGAGGCCAGACCAGGGCCGACAGCCGGGCCGACACGCGCGCCCATGTTATGCAAATGATGCCAACACTTTATTCTTGGTTCCAGGATTTCGATTCGTGTTCGTGCTGACGAGAACGACCGGTTGCGAGTGCTCTTGCTCTTCTTGTTGTTTTTCTTGTTGTTGTTTTCTCTTGTTGCTGTTTTGTTGTTTTCTCTTGTTGTTGTTTTTCTCTAGTTGTTGTTGTTTTTTCTTGCTGTCGTTGTTTTTTCTTGTTTTTTTTCTCTTGTTTTGGTTGTTGTTTTACTTGTTTTTTTTGTTGTTTTCTCTAGTTGTTGTTGTTGTTTTCTCTTGCTGTGGTTATTTTTTCTTGTTTTTTGTTGTTTTCTCTTGTTTTTTCTTCTTATTGTTGTTGTTTTTTCTTCATATTGTTTTTTTCTTGTTGTTGTTGTTTTCTTAATGTTGTTGTTACTGGTTTTATCTTTAGTAATAGTATTTTTATTTTCACGTGTATTATTATTTTTAATTTGTATTACTATTGTTATTTTCACTTTTACTGATATGATTATTTTTATTATTGTTTCTTTTTGGTTGCATTGGCATTCATTTCGTGCTTCCACAACCACTGCTGCTTCTTCGTAACTTCACCACCATCATTCCCATCATCATCATCATTGTCATCATACATAGCTTCATTATCATCAGTCTCTTCCTGGTCATCATCATCACATCACTGTCAGCGCCATTTAGATGTCACCATCACCATCGTCATTATTGTCTTCATAGTCATCATCGTCATCATAATCGTCACCATCATCGCCACCATCCCTTTAGCATGCATACACACACACACGCACACACACACACACGCACGCACACGCACACACACACACACACACACACACACACACACACACACACACACACACACACACACACACACACACACACACACACACACACACACACACACACACACACACGCACACACACACACACGCACACACACACACACACCCTCACTCACTCACTCACTACCAAACCATATAAACCACAGTAAACCTCCCTCTGGAATGTTGACAGCTACAACACCGTAAGTCTTTAGAGGCGTAGCCGAGACTGGAATGTAGTCTAGCGGTTGTAGGAGCTTGTAGGAGGTTGTAGGCGGTTGTAGGAGGTTGTAGGAGGTTGTAGGAGGTTGTAGGAGGTTGTAGGAGGTTGTAGGCGGTTGTAGGAGGTTGTAGGACTTGTAGACGGTTGTAGGAGGTTGTAGGAGCTTGCGCAGGAGCTTGTAGGAGGTTGTAGGCAGTTGCTTAGGCAGCAGGCGAAGTGGTATCTGTGCTCCTTTCGGTGTTGTATGCAGGGAATAAATCACGTGTTTTATTGTTTACTTGAAGCCCGGTTGGCTGGTGGACGGGTTCCATCTTGCCGCTTGGAGGGAGGGAGGGAGGGAGGGAGGGAGAGGGATGGGTTAGGAGGAAGGGAGGGAGGGAGGGAGGGAGGGAGAGAGAGAGAGATGGGAGGGAGGGACAGAGGGATGGGTGGGAGGAAGGAGGGATGGGAGGGACGGGAGGGAGGGAGGGAGGAAGGAGGGATGGGAGGGAGGGAGGGATGGATGGGAGGGAGGGATGGGTGGGAGGAAGGGAGGGATGGGAGGGAGGAAGGAGGGGTGGGAAGGAGGGAGGGAGGGAAGAAGGAGGGATGGGAGAGGGATGGGTGGGAGGAAGGGAGGGAGGAAGGGAGGGATGTGAGGGAGGGAGGGATGGGAAGGAGGGAGGGAGGGAGGGATGAGATTTGAGAGGGACGGATGGGAGGGAGGGAGAGAGGCAGAGAGAGAGGGGTGAGAGATGAGATGGACGGAGGGAGGGAGGAAGGGATAGGAGGGAGGGAGGGAGGGATAGGAGGGAGGAAGAGAGGGAATGAGGGATAGGATGGATGGATGGAGAGAGGGAGAGAGGGAGGGTTGGGGAAAGGGAGATAGGAAAAGAGGGATATCAGACAGAGAGAAAGAAAGAAAGTAAGAAAGAAAAAAGAAAAAGAAAAAGAGAGAGTCACTCTGATTAATGTATCCCCTGTACATCTCTTCTCCTCCTCCTTTATCAATCCTCTTCTTCTTCATCATCAGTTCTTCCTCATCCTTCTTCTCCCATGCTTGGAGTTCCGCCCACGGCTCAGACACCTGATCTCACCAGCGCGCCCATACATACACGGGCGTCATGTCTAGATCGGGGTCGAGCCACGGTCACTCGGAGACTGGACGGAAGGGGGGAGGGGGGAGGGGGAGGGGGAGGGGGTAGGGGGTAGGGTGTGGAGTCTGGGGGGAAGGGGGAAGGGGGAGAAAGGAGGGAGGATGGGGGAGAGGAGAGAGAGAGAGGGAGGATGGGGAGGGGGAGAAAGGAGGGAGTATGGATGAGAAAGAAGATAAAATGGGAAAAAAAAAGCAAAAAGGAGGAGAAGAATAGGAAAGAGAAAAAAAAGAACGAACTGAAGTGCGGTGGTGGTGAAAGGAGAAGGAGAGCAGAGAAGGGGAGAGAGGGAGGAAAGTGTTGTGGCAGAAGGGAGATCAAAAAAAGTTAGTTTTAAACTATCATTTCCATATATTAACATGTTTCACGTTATTCCCTTGACAGGATATATGGCTAAAGACACTCCCTTTACATGCTGATCGGATCTTGTCAGTCACATTTGTTGTTGATTGGTCTGGTATAATATTATATTAATGCATTGTAAATTATTGATATATCCATCTCTGTGATTGAGTTCAGCTACTGTTCCTTCTGTCTGTATATATTCTTGTCAATTACTTCACATTCATTTTTGAATTACTATATGATGGAGGGAACTCTCTTGGTTTCCTTTCATTCCTGGTGGCAGATTTTATTATATATGTATATATAATAACATAACATATATATATGCATATATATATATATACATACATACATATATACATACATACATATATACATACATACATACACACACACACACACACACACACACACACACACACACACACACACACACACACACACATACACACACACATATATATATATGTTCGCACACACACAAGTCTGCATATATGCCTAAAACGTCGAAAGAGCAATGCACTTCCAAACTAGGACATCGAAGGGACACGGGCCTGACCTCCGGCAGTGATAGGTACGTCGATGCCGTCACCGGAGCCACAACACCGGCGCTCCTACGGCCGTATGTCTGTCTGTCTGTGTGTCTGTGTGTCTGTGTCTGTACATGGAAGGGAGGTGGTCCTTGGCCAGGCCTTATTAAGCCTTCTTTCGGCTCCGTGCTTCCATTTTGGGTCGGCTTTTGCCTTTTTTTTCTTTTTACCTTTCTTTCCAAAAGTGAAAATTTCATTCGTCTTCGGTTGTTTTCGTTTGTATTCGGCTCCGGGGGGATTGTGGCTTAGGTGTGTTTGTTTGTTTGTTTGGGTATGTATATATATATATATATATATATATATATATATATATATATATATATATATATATATCAGTTTTGGTCTAGGCTGGAAATATATGACATTTTTCTTTTTTTTTAAATATTTTTTAGTTTTTAGAATCTAGTATTTTGATTTGTAAATATATATACACATATGTATCTAAATACATATGTGTATGTGTGTGTGAGCGCGCGCGCGTGCATGCATGCTCGCTCGTGCTTGTGTGTGTGTATATCTTTTTTTTTCCTTTATCTCTCTCGTGGTTATGGCAACACTGACGAAGATGGCGGGATTAGGAGGAGATGACCGCTTCGTTTTATGGCCGCTTTCGTCTTCCTTCCGAGAAATGTGTCGCTCATTATAGGTTGTGCGTACGTGCGTCTGTGCGGCTGTGCGCCCTTTCACTATAGAGGTCATGTGGTCATGTGAATGCGCAAGTCGGCTTAGATTTGTTTGTTGGTTTGTTTTTGTGTGTGTGTGGGGGGGGGAGGTTATATGTGTGTGTGCCCGTGTGTGCGTACGTGCGTGCATATGTGTATGTGATTTTGTACATATGTGTATTCACGTCGGTATGTACGTGTTCACGAATATGAACAAGCGCTCCCAACCTGTTGAACTATAAGCGTGTCATCCATGCACATCACCATACTCTTTCTCTATTCACACTTTCGAAAGAAATAAAGTATGCGTCACACGAAGCAAGAATGTAATCTTTCATTTCATTCAGCGTTATGGCTTCCTTGTGATGAATCGTGTTTATCGTCGACTTTTTTGTTTTTCTTATAAACAAAAACAAAAACAAAAACGGTCGGGGGTATCCTTGGATTTGAAAGGAAGTTAATTTTTAAGAAAATGGTAGTAAAAGTTGATAAAAGTGATGAGATACAGGTTAAGAAAGAAGATAAACAGGCAAAAGAGAATAAAATAAAAAACAGTCGGGAAGGAAGAAAATCAAAAACAGTTGGAAAAGAAGAAAATTAAAAATAGGCGAAAAGGAAGAAGAAGAAGAAGAAGAAAAACAGGCGAAAAAGAAAGAAAGAAAGAAAGAAAGAAAGAAAGAAAGAAAGAAAGAAAGAAAAAAAAAACAGGCGAAAGTAGCCACAAGGACATCAGAAGTTTGGGCAGTGACTGAGGGTCTGCCCGATATGGGCGGCCGCGCGCGTGGTCCTCGTTAGGAAGGACTCTAAAAGGAAGCTCTGGCTGTGACGAGCGGCTGGACGCGGCGGATGGCAGGGCGCAGACAAGGGAGTTCTCGGACGAGCTACCGCACGCAAATACACGGACGCACACACGTATACGCACGCACGCACGCACATACACACACACACACACACACACACACACACACACACACACACACACACACACACACACACACACACACACACACACACACACACACACACACACATACACGGATACAAAATCATTCATTTTTTTCACATAAGCACAT
>BOPN01004096.1:127141-129882 GCA_017312705.2 Penaeus japonicus | reverse complement strand
TATATATATATATATGTGTGTGTGTGTGTGTGTGTGTGTGTGTGTGCATTTTGTTTATTTGTTTGTGCTATTTCTATGATCCCATGACCAAAGTTAACTAGCCTCTACCTCTGCAGCTGACCATTGTGGAGAACCAGCATCTGCAGAACGTGTTCAGTTGGCTCAGGTTCGACGCAGACAAGAACCTGGGCCGCCTGCGCGAGGACGTCAACAAGGCCAAGTGGTCCACCGCGCCAGCTGTTCTCAACGCCTTCTATAATCCTAATTTCAATGATATTGGTGAGTCTCCTTTACCTCGATTCTCGCTCAGAAGGATATTCATGCACAGTTGCTCACTTTCAAGCAAGCACTTTGTTATGTAGCACTTGAATACAGACACAGACACACACACACACGCACACACACACACACACACACACACACACACACACACACACACACACACACAAACAGACGCATTCACTCACTCCCGCACTCACACCAACATTCCTACTCATACACACATACACATATACACTCCATTCCATTCACAAGCATGCCAATGACCTACAAACCGACGCTATTCGCTATTCATGACTCACGGCCTGCCTCTCGACAGTGTTTCCGGCGGGGATCCTGCAGCCCCTCTTCTACTCGCAGCATCTTCCTAAATCCCTCAACTACGGCGGAATCGGGGTCGTGATCGGGCACGAGATGACGCACGGCTTCGACGACAAAGGACGCCAGTTCGACAAGGACGGGAACCTCAAGCAGTGGTGGAACAACAGGACCATTCAGGCCTTCCGGTAAGTCTCAGAGGGGAGGGGGGGGGGGGGGGGGAGGGGGGGGCGAGGCATTCGTTGCACCGGCAGGACAGGCTGTCATGGGTACTCCGTATAGTACGTACAGTCGTACAGCCGCTGTAGAAATCTAAGGTGCAACTTTGTATTATATCTATTCATACGTTCCACTTGTTTATATATTTTAAACACTTACTTGGCATACATACCGTTCTTAGGTTCTCTTCTTGATGTGTTCACAAGGCGCGCTAATTACATGTTCTAAGTGTACATAAAGAAATAAATCAAGTCAACAAATTAGGTCAACCAGCAATCTAGTAAGACTGGGTTACCTCAAAGTGTCATTCTTCATGCACGATTGCCTTTGTGTCCTTTCCCAGGAGCCGCGCCCAGTGCATCATCGACCAGTACAGCGGCTACAAGGTGGACCAGGTCAACCAGTTCATCAACGGTAGGATGACCCAGGGCGAGAACATCGCTGACAACGGAGGCATCAAACAGGCATACAGGGTAAGTCACGACTTTTCACAATCTACGTTGGGATCATAACACTATAGACAATTTAAAAACATCAGAAAGGTCAAAAAGGTCACACTGACTGACACGCATGATTAAAAGCAAAAACAAAAACAAAATAGATGCTTATTAAATCCTTTCTTTATCAATCCTTAAATACCATCCAATCTTGGAACGTTTAGATGTTTATGGAACTTATCATTAACATTGATTCATTCTGAAAAGTCAAACTTGAAAAGGAAAATAGGAAATTACATTTTCGGACAGTTGTTGGCATGTTGGTGACCCAATATTTCTGCTACGTTCTGTCATATTGTCTTTCTTAAAATAAATTGATAAAAGCCTTTCTGAAGTTATAAGAATTTATTTCCCATTAGTTCGTAAAATAAGAATTTATTTCCCATTAGTTCGTAAAATAATGGAAACGTATCATTAAATATAGTGTGCTGATATCGCCTAATATTAAGCGTCAAGAGGCTATGTTTGTTCTATCAAAATCTCTCGTTTTAAATGTTCACTCATACCTTGCAGTTTTGGTCTACTTATTTGGTCTCCATTTCAGGCCTATCGCCAGTGGGTCGAGAGGAACGGAGAGGAGAAGCTGCTCCCTGGGATCAAACTCAACCACGACCAGCTGTTCTTCCTCAACTACGCCAGAATCTGGTGTGGAACAATGCGCCCCGAAGACGCCCTCACCAAGATCAGGTCCTCCGTGCACTCGCTGGGACCCATCCGCGTCCTCGGGCCGCTCTCCAACTCGGAGGACTTCGCAAGGGCCTACCACTGCCCGGTCGGGAGCAGGATGAACCCGGAAAAGAAGTGCTCCGTGTGGTGAAGGCGCCCGCGGGGAGGTCACTGCCACGCGAGTTCCGTTTTCTTTAATGCACACACCGAGATGGCGTTCTCTTTTTCGACTCCGCGGAAAGAGCAACGTTGGGGCGAGGGCGGTCTGAGGGAAGAGGAGCTTGGGAGTTGGGCGAGGCTGACTGGCGAATCATTTCTTTGGCTCCACGAGGCTTGGGGAGGCAGACAGGCAGTGGTCATTTGTTTTGCAGCTCCAACAACGGCGAAACAATGTAACGGTTGTAAGCGAAGTTACGATGGGCGGCAACTAACAAAAAAGGCTTTAAGTGCTGTAATATGTATTTTAAGGTAGACTAATGGAGCTGCAGTATCAAAATGCAGCAAGAATTACTGTTTAGTCACTAGTGAAAATGAAACTCTTTGTATTGAATCTCCTTCAAACATATCCTTCAACCAAATCACTCCATTTGTTTTCGATACAGGAAGACTGTTAGCAGGAAACGCTGTTTATGTGTGCAATCATACCTTAGATACAAGTCGGTTTGAATACAACTGAATATACAATTGGCCCTAGATGTTGCTTAAGGAATTAGATTTCAATTATATTAAATGCATAAAGATTCTAATTATTAAATATGGATG
>BOPN01004096.1:107141-117141 GCA_017312705.2 Penaeus japonicus | reverse complement strand
ATCTGAGGGGATTACGGCGGACGTATAAGACCAGTTCCCGGTCAGCCCCAGGTTGTGATGGGATCTCCTACCCCATCATTTCCCACATAGGACACGAAGGTGAGCCTGAATTCATGCATTCATCAACAAGTCCTGGGAGACTTCCTCGCTACCACAGTGCTGGTAGAGGGCTGACATAGTTCCCATCCCTAAACCAAACGGTACCGTCCCATCTCTCTATTCAGCTGTCTGGGAAAGACAGCAGAGAGAATGATACTGAACCAGCTCCAATGGAAATTGGGACCTCCACATGAACACCTACATGGGTTCACAAAGGGTAAGAGCACTATCAGCAACACCAGCTCTGTCATTGTCTTCCTGGACCTGGAGAAGGCTTTTGAACTGGCAAGCCCACTTACCATTCAAGAGGTCCTGATCCGCAAGGGAATCAAAGGCAGACTGCTTGCCTGTATTGGTGACATCCCACTCCCAGCGGGGTGCAAGATCATTTCATATGCAGATGATCTTGCAATTATCTCTGCTGGGAGACGAAGTGAGAACTCAACTAGAAAGACCCAGCGTTGTCTGGACCTAATATCTGAGGAATGTTACAGAGTCGGCCTTAAGAAGTCAGCAGCCAAATTGAAACACGATGTCTGCGACCAAAGACTGTGAGCGCAGAGGTTAGAACTAGAGTGGGTTCACGTCTTCCATTACTTAGGGGTATGGGTTGACGAGAACTTCACCTTCCGCTCTGAGATTAAATATCTCCTAGGCAAGACTCTCTGTCATGAGAGCTCTGTCAGGGCGGCGCTAGGGGCTGGGCACTGTGTACTAAGATCCTTCTATGTGCACGCTGTCCGTCCCATTGTGGAGTACGCCTCTGTTGCCCTATTTACAGTCAAGACTGGACTTGGGAAAAGACTTAACATCATGCAAAACAAGGCTGCCAGGATCATTCTGGGTGCCCCTGGGTGGACTAAGGTTACCAACCTCCTCTTGGAGGCCAATCTTTTCCCCCGAGACACCCGGATCGATCAGATAGCGGCCCAGTTCTTTGCCAAAGTTTTACAGTCCTCGCCTGGCTCGTAGCTAAGACAGAAAGTGCAATGTCGGCTTGCACAGAAAAGATTGGCCTCCAAGAGGAGGTTGGTAACCTTAGTCCACCCAGGGGCACCCAGAAAGATCCTGGCAACCTAGCCAGGGTGCTGATACACTTTGAGCTCAAGGAGACACTACTGGTTAAGGGCATGGACCTCCCCCACCCTGACTATGTCACAGCCCCATTGTGGGCACGATCCTTGATAGAGTTTTCTGTCATGAGCCTGTCATACGGGTTTGCAGGGTGCCGTCATACGGCGTCGATCATTTAATTGATTTAGGCCTATGTGTTCAAGAGCCCCAGCATTGCAACTTGCAAGGCTGGAATGCCCACGGCATGAATGGGTTAAGGGATGAGGTGGAGAGGAATATTGCAGCAATCACTCTGCCGGGTAGTAAAACGTATTTCACAGATGGTTCTGTAGACCCCATCACCCGCACTGTAGGCGCCGGTTTTGCAGCAAGGGGTATAACGAGAACTATGTGGGTATCTGACAATGCCTCCTCGCTCCAGGCAGAAGCAGTTGCTATTATGGAAGCCCTAGCCTATGCATCCCAGAACGGACGGGCATGTTGTCATACATACAGATTCTAGGGTTGCCATTGACAGCCTACAACAAAGCACGCCCCTTGATAATGTTTATCTTCTGACACGATTCTCACCATTGCTCAGAGAATCCTGGATCAAGGTAGACCTATTGTCATCAACTGGATTCCGAGCCATGTTGGTATCAGGGGGAACGACTTAGCTGACAGGTTGGTAGAGGAAGGCAGGAAGAAACCCTTGAGTGATCTTATGGTGCATCCTAGCCGGGAACTGCTAAGGCATAAAACAATGGCTTCAGGGCAGGTCGGTGCCCTGCAGCGACATAGAGAGGAAGTGAGAACCTCCCCCTCGGCCAGCTGGTACTCAGACGGCACAGGCTATGAGTTGCTGATACTCTCCCCCAGAATATCAAGGTGTACAGAAGTCAGCCTTCACAAACTAAGAATAGGCTATCCTTGTGCGTGGCAAATCGTATCCACCATTGGGCATGATGAGCGATGCTGTGATCATTGTGGCGCGCTTGATGCCAAATTAGAGCACTACCTGATGGAGTGCGAGCACACTCGCTTCCTCAGGCAGGGCCAAGAGATGACAGCCGCCGGGCTGGTTAGACGGCTCTGCCTATTGCTTCCCCCCTGGCAACTGGAGCGCCTACAGGCAATCCAACCTCTACGGTAAACATTCAGTTATGATGATCTGATCAGTCAGGACTTATAGCTGGCAGAGGCCGGGCCGCCTCGTTCATATAGCCCGGGTGAAACAACGTCTTCGTGAATCTCTCTGAACTGAACTGCCCCCTGGCAACTGGAGCGCCTACAGGCAATCCGACCGCCACGGTAAGCATTCAAATTCAATTTAAAAAAAAAAACTTTATTCCATAAATTACAATGGTTATTCTTAATACATATATACAATACATCTGTTTAATACGATGTCACAACTGACAATTTAGGAAATGTTCTTTTAATTTTGTTTTGAATTTATTTAGGTTGGTGATGACTTTAACATTATGAGGTAGTAGGTTCCAGGTCATGGGTCCACGTATTAGCATTTGTCGTGTCCCTATTTCTGTGTGTAATCTCTTGACATATAGAGAATTTACTTGTCGAGTTCAAACACCTGATGTGTTCCCCACAGTTTGTAAGGCAGGATCCATTGTGGATAATTCCCATGAATGATTTTATGAATAAAAACACATGTATCATAACTGCATTTGGCTTGAATTTTTAACCATTTAAGTTGAATAATGTGTGGGGTGATGTGATCGAACTTTCTAACATTACCCAATGCAATTTCGCAGCAAAGTTTA
Organism: Penaeus japonicus; assembly: GCA_017312705.2. Classification (NCBI taxonomy): domain Eukaryota; kingdom Metazoa; phylum Arthropoda; class Malacostraca; order Decapoda; family Penaeidae; genus Penaeus; species Penaeus japonicus. Next base: position 114,205 of record BOPN01004096.1, on the reverse strand, counting down.
GTGTGTCTTGTGCTTTCTGCATTAGTTTTGTTGGGAGCCCTTAAACAAGTTTAAACAATAATTAATGATGCTTAGTGCTAGAGTTTGAACAACCATGATTCTTGTTTCTGTAGGGATTTTATTCTTTATATGATTAAGTTATATTAATGTTCCCATTTCCTTTCTATGTATATTATCAACATGGGATTCAAATGTCATCTATCTGTCGAAGTGTACTCCTAGATTTTTTTTTACTGAAGTGCTTGGTTTAATTTGGTAGCTTTCGAAATCTATGGTTGTGTCTATGGGAATTTTAGCTAAACTTTGCCGACTACCTATGAATATACATTGCGTTTTTTGTGGATTTATTTTAAGACCATTATTATCAAAATATCGTTTTGCTTTAACAAGAGTGTTTTGAGTGTTTCTTATCAATGCCTCTAAGTTGTTCACCGAGTCACTGTGGAGAAATTGAGAATTATCAGCGTACTGTATTAGATGGCAGTTATGGACTATGGTTGATAAATCATTAATGAAAATTGTGAATAGGATCGGGCCTAATATAGATCCTTGTGGAACACCGAAATAAACTGGTTAGCGATGATATATTCGCATTACATTCTCTTACCGATTGGGTTCTTGTGTTTGATATCATCAAACCAATGGGTAGACTAATTTAAGGGTTTCTAATTTGTTATGAAGACTTTCTAGTTTTTGGACGCTGTCAAAAGTTTTAGAAAGATCGCACAAAGTGAGTAAATTTACCTTATTGTTGTCCATGTTATTATAAATTTGGTCAAATAATCTGTAGCAACGTTAGCCAGTGATAACCTATTTCTAAACCCATGTTGAGTTTAGATAATAAGTTATTGATCTCCAGGATATTCATCAATTGATTTGCTACTTTTTCAAGAACCTTAGATAATACTGGAAGTATTGTGATAGGGAGGTAATTATTCATGTCGTCTATATCCCCAGACATGAAAATTGGTGTTACAATTCCATGTTTCAAAGACTGGAAACACCAGTTACCAGTGAGGTGTTAATGATGATCGTTATGAGCAAAATGCAATTAACAGATAGACTATCCTTAATAAAGCGCAAAGCAATACCGTCTGCTCCCACCGCATTTGTTGTGTAATTATCTGTGTGTTGTTTGTTAGGCACTAATGTTTTAACAATTTTCCAAGTTTTATTAGAGTTGTTTTTATGTTCTGCGAATTTATTTCTGAAATAATTAGTTCTTGCCAATGAACAGAATGACTTAACATTTTTCTTTTTTGCTTTATAAATTGCCTGAAGGGCGGCCTTCAAGTTCGTTTTTTTGAAAATATAGAATTATTTCTTTCGGCAATAGCTCTCGATGTCGTCATTTATTCATGGAGCAGGGGAACGTCTGACGATTCTTGTCACGTAGGGAGCAGAGGCTTCTATGCTGCTTTTTATCACTTCCGTAAGGATGGTTACCTGGGTATCTACATTGTCTGTCGTTAAAATATCTAATAGAGTTGGTTCTTTAGATATGATTAGCTTAGCATAACACTGGAGGGTCATAGTGATTGAAGTTACGAAATGTTTTTAAATCGGTCGCTTTGATTATATTCAACGTCATCGTAATAAGTTCATGGTCAGCAACGTGACAGGAATGACGTCTGTATGGAGAATGACATCGAATTATTCGTTATTATTACATTTCACAGACGAGCTGTTTTCTGGGATCTTGTAGGTTTATTGATCACTTGTTCTAGTTTATTTTTCTTGATTAACTTAGCTAACTTAGCATTTGGTTTACGAATCATCATGAGCCACCAAGATAAAAAGTGATTTCTTTTTTTAAGGAGATTTCTCTGAAAACCTTTTCAAGATATTCAAAAGATTCAGATTGTGCATGGGGATGCCTAGACAGCGCCAATAATGAAGGAGGAAGCAGAATGTTTGTACGGCATCTGATATCTTCACAGCAGTATTATTAACTGTCGCTGATATCATTTTTGACTTATGGATATCCCTACGTAACATGCATACTCCTCCTCCTCGCCCTGCATCACATCGATAAACTTGATAATTTTGAATTTTAATAAAGTTACTTATCATTTCCTGGTGGAGCCATGTTTCACTAATACAGAGTATGTCTACATTTCTCTCCTTTACTAATAATACAATTTCTTCAAAGTGACTGAGGAGAGATTGTGCATTCATATGTTCTATTTTTAAGATGTTTTGCGACCTAATCACCGGCCGTGCTGACGTTGTTGCGCGGTCAAACATTCTGATCGTTTTTGTATTTGTTTCTATTAAGAAACACTTTGACATTGTCAGGGAACGCATCCGAGTTTATAAATAGTTCGGGCTTTATGTCTTTGCCCATAACTGTTACTGTAAAACTTGTATAGTATCTATGTGTCATTTTTGTCATGTGAGCTTTTACACTGGATATATTTTCAATTTTTTTGATAGATGTTCTTCAATATCCTCTTCATGGCAGCTGGTGATGTAGAGATAGATTGTATCGGGACGATCGGCTCCCTTCAGCGGCTTAGATGTTTGGCGTTCCTCTCTTTCTTTTCTTTTCTGTTTTCTTGAGAGCACAGTGGTATATCCCTCTTCATCGACAGTTTGGCAGGATTCTTGCGTAGTTTTTGTGATCTTTGCATAATTATTGATGACCACTGGTGGCACTACTGGAGCAGGGGGGGGGGGGGGGCAGTAGGAAGGTCAGAGGCACCATGCATCTGCTGCTGAGCTGTGTCTTCCCAGTGGCGGTTGGGGTCGAGTTGCTTGTTTTTTCTTGTTTTGTTTTTTCTTAGAGCTTCGTTTAGGTGTTACTTGTGTTGAAGCTTCAGCACTACCATTGTCTACTAGGTGACGCAGGTTTAGTTGTGGGGGCGCGAGGATGGCTCAGCATAGTTGGAGGCTGCTGAGTCAGTAAGGGCGCGGGGCAGCTGCCTGGCCGCGGGCGGGGAGTGAGGGGAGGGCAACGGGAGGGGAGGATTGCTGGTCATGTGCACAGGCATGGAGGGCGAGGAGGTGGGGGTGTTTGTGTTTGCCTTACTTGGGGTGGAGGTAGAGGGCGTTATGATAGGGGGAGGAGATGCAAAGGGGAAGGTTTGGTAGGTGCTCTGATCATGGGTGGGAGATGGGGGATCGGATGGGATTTGTTGTGGGGGGATTGGTTGGGGGGTGAGGGATGCATCCTCGGCGAGTTCACGCTGGTGATGACACATCGCACCTTGCCCCATAATTGTCTTCAAGGCCAACTGCTGTTCTGAGAACATTCCGATCAGCAGGTCTATTTTGTTTTCCATCATATTATGATCTGTGTGAGATGGCTCATGATGGGTCTGTGTTCCTTGGTCTTTACACTTATGAAAGAATTTCACAAAAGAATTGGAAATACCTGATTTTTTTTGGAGGAGGCGAACAGTCTGTCCGTTGTTGTTGTTGCAAATGTTATGTTTTCATTTTTGAGGCACTGATCAATCATGGTGTTTACGATGATGTTTGTCATCCTTTTAAAATCTCGAGTCGTGTTTCTGGGTTTTCTACCATCGGATAGACTGATAACAATGTCATGGGCTTGTTCAATTTCATCCGGTCGATATAGTTTCCTAATCTGTTCACAGATGACCAACCTTGCCCATGACCTTTTTGTTGCAATAAAGCACAAAATTGTGTTTAGCACTATTATGGCACTGCCTGCTTGATGCACTGTTTTTCTGTTTAAATCTTCATAGAGAATTTTGCTTTTAATGTTTTCACTGTTAACACTGTTAGGGTTGTTTTGGGTGCTAGGGTGCCCCTTATCCTGGGCCAGGGAGCAGCCTTGACCCTGACTGCCATGGGGGTGCCCATTCTCCAGGGCCGGGAGGCAGCTTTGACCCATGCTGCCTGGGGGCCCATCTCCTAGGGCTGAGGTCCCGGTACCATGGGAGGGGGGCACATTACCCTGGGCCAAGGGTTCCCTTTCACCCTGGGGAAGAGGGCTCGGGCTACCTGCCTGAGGAAGCACCAGGGAAGCCCCCTGGTTGGCCCCCTCAAACCCTGGGGGAGGGGTCAGATTACCCTCTGACACTGCGGGGCATGGTTTGCTGAGTTGTAATGCTGCGGTGGAGAGGAGGCAAAAACACGTCCGATCACCACGGCGGCTAGACTCAGTTATGATGATCAGATGAGTCAGCACTTATAGCTGACAGAGGCTGGGCTGCCTCGTGCATATAGTCCAGGCGAAGCGACGTCTTTGCAAATCTCTCTGAACTGAACTATCATCTTTCTCACACAGATATAACCTCGATAACCTGATTTGGGACTTGAATTTCTAATTCATTGCTGCTGAGTGCCCACGGGAATTGTCTGTAAAACCTCGCTATCACTGCTCTGCTATGAGCACATATGTGATTTCCATGATGGTTGTAAAGCATCTGGTTAGACAATATTTTTAGTGGGTCATGTGGTGTATTGGATTAAGGGCCGTTCACGTCAATCTGAAGGCTCAGGTTTGAGTCCCGGTCAGGGAGGTAAAATTTGTATTTCTATATTATAATGCGTTATTGCATTCTATCATCTTTCTCACACAGATATAACCTTGATAACCTGATTTGGGACTTGAATTTCTAATTCATTGCTGCTGAGTGCCCACAGGAATTGTCTGTAAAACCTCGCTATCACTGCTCTGCTATGAGCACATAGGTGATTTCCATGGTGGTTGTAAAGCATCTGGTTAGAAAATTTTTTTAGTTGGTCGTGTGGTGTATTGGATTAAGGGCCGTGCCTGTCAATCTGAAGGCTCGGGTTCGAGTCCCGGTCAGGAAGTTAAAATTTGTATTTTTAATGTATATATGTCTGTGTTTACGTATACACATATGTAAATATGAAAATATGCAATTGAAACGATAATACGTGCTTTGTTGTTTTATTAATTACCACGTGAATAATTATAAGTATAGGGACATATTAAAAAGATATCTAATATTGCAAAAACACTAATCATTACAATCAAATAGTGAAAACACTCAGATATTTATATATACAAAAAAGACAAAAGTGCAGCATATTGCAATTCAATTAGAAATATAAAGACAAACCCCCACAAGAGATCATAGGTCATAGGAAGCCAATTTTCAGTCTTTGATGCTCAACATTTCATACAGTGATTTTTTTTTCTCTCTTCATATACTGCAGTATAACAAATTCATCCAAACAGAGGAGACAAATTAGCTGTATGAATTCAGAATGTTTCTACAATGTTTCGTTCTACCTCATAACCTATGTAACCTTAACTACAGGACTGGTTGCCTAGAAAGAACTCATAGGTAATGTTGTGCTCTCCTGCGGCGTCGAAAAACTGTAGAATAAATATGAAGTAGGTGGCCATGCAATTGGTCATCTGGAAGAAGGAAGGAGAGGCAGATAATGAGGTTTATAGTGACATGCACACTGGGAAATCTGACTATCAGTATTATCATTCTATATTTGTCTTAACCCATTGCAGACGGAGATAAATTTGCTTGCCCAGCCTCCAGGATAGGTTTTATTTTAGAGAGAGACCACTTGAAGCAATATAATTTGAAGCATCCAAATCTCTTTCAGTCATTCATTGTAAAACTAGAGCGGTTTTTGTGTTTTATTTTTTTGTGTGTTTTATTGAGTTTAGAGACTTATATGTGCCGTATGACAGGCTCTATCAGTGCTGCAGTTGACTAAAATTGTAGTATATTATCCATATTAGCTAATTATTTTCTTTATACTCAATGTGATAGAAGTATTGCTGTTTTATGGGAGGACAAAATGCAACTTTATTTTTTCGTATTTTTGTGCTGTCATGAACGAATACGAAACATATAACCACCTACAATAAAGATAACAAGAAGAGGTAGGGAAGAGGAATGAAACCTGTGCTTGTGACTGTGAGTGCCACAGTGAAAGACATCCATATTGGCACAGGAGCACATTTTAGACACTGGGTATGGATTGAGTCACCTTCCTCTTCTCGTTCTGCCTGCACATCCTTCATCGGCGGTACTTTAGAGCAAGGGTTCATCAACTGAGTGTGTGCCATCGCTCTATAGAGACAGTGCATGCTAGAGACCGTGGATGGGTGCCATTCAAGGCTCTCTCACCTGCTGGTGCTAGAAAAAAGTGGTGCCATCTAGGTTTTGGACGTTAAGCTTGCACGATATTACGGTAATTATAGTAATTAGGACTGCAGTAGCCATCATCACTCATTCCTTTTTCATAGCAAAATAAAATAGCACAGTGATCCAAAATCCCCGAACGTCGTGTACGTCATGACGCCCGTCGTCAGGCCAAAGCTCCTACGTCATGTATGTCATGACACCCGTACGCAATGGGTTAAATAGCTTAGGAGAGAGCGAGAGAGAGAGAGAGATGGAGAGAGAGATAGAAATATTCAAAGAAACATGTAGACAAAATGACAGACGAACAATCAGATTGACAATCCCTTATATATGTGTATGTATTGTATATATATATGTATATATATGTATATATATATATATATATATATATATATATATATATATATATATATATATATATATATGTATGTATATATATATGTATGTATATATATATATATATATATATATATATATATATATATATATATATATATATATATGTGTATATATATATATATATATATATATATATATATATATATATATATATATATATATATATATATATATATATATTGGTAGATATATACACTGGGAGACAGATAAACAGAAACATTGTTTATCTGGTTGATGCCTGAATGATAACAGAGAGAGAAATAGAGAGAGAGAGAGAGAAACACCAAAAGAGCTGCGAGGCATACCGTCACGAGTAAGGGCTTGGCCACTACAAAAAAACCTGCGGCCGTAGCGATGGGCGCGAGAGCTGGGAGTTGTCGCAGGAAAGTCAACAGATGCCCGCGGACTTGGGCTGTTACCTGGCACAACGGCGCGGCTGTTACCTGCTTTCCGACCTCCGTCCACTGAAACGAGTACAGGAGGAGTTTAACGTGTGTAGTGTGTGTATACATCCGGACATTTATACATGCAGATACACGGAAATGGCGGGGA
>BOPN01004096.1:82141-94641 GCA_017312705.2 Penaeus japonicus | reverse complement strand
AAAGTGTGCTGCGAACAGTTTCAGCTTCTGAAGTGGTTCATATTCCTAATTCTTTGTATTGCAGATGCTTCTGGCGGTCTCCACGTATTTGGTCGTCATACTACAATTCTACATCACAAAGAAAGGGACGAATTATGGCTACAGCAGTCCTTGATGTACCAAAACTTCAGCGTCTCTTTTCCTTACTAAGTAGAGGGAAAGAAACTGAATCTCAAATGAATATATAATCTTTTTTGAATCTATGTGAATGTTGATACTTAAATATCTGACTGATTCACATTTAGGCTGGGTTACAATATGTGTTCGCATACGCACACACAAATGCACATACATTTTAACTTGTGCGTATGTATTTGCTGGAATATGCTCATAACATGGTATGTATGTGAAACATAGAAATATGAAGCTTGTCATGTTATAATATAGAGAACTCTTCAAAACGATACACTAAATAAATTGATTTGAAGTTTGAATCCACAGTACATTCTCGTTCTCCTTACATCTTTCGACAACACTATATATTGGTGTAGAACACTTTTTCCGATATGCATTATGTATAATCTGAGATATGCGGTGGAAGCAAATGGTAGGGGAAAAAATAAAAAATAAATAAGAAAAAATAAAAAAAGGAAAAAAAGAAAAGAAAAAAGAGAAGAAAAGAAAAGAAAGAAAGTAAGAAAAACAAAAGAAAAGAAAAGAAAAGAAAAAATATATTGATCATAGTTTCAGATTGTACAGAACATTATTTCAAAATACTTTTAAGAGCTAGTTCAATGTATCTTCTTGTTCCTCAATAAATCAGATATCAACTGCTTTACACTTTTTGACAATCAATTACAAAAATGTTACTCCCACTAAGATTAAATCCCTAGAAATCTTCGAAAACCTGCAGTCCTTTTGAAATATAAATAATACTGCAAAAGTTATCAATAATGAATAACATAAATATTACGAATGATATTACTGTTGCCGCTGCCACAGCCATGCTGATGAAAAAACAAAAAAACAAAAAAAAAACAATATCAATAATAATATCAATATCAATAATGGAAAATATAATGATCATAAATACAGCATTAGTAATAATGGTGGTGGTAATAATGATGATAATTATAAAGTGTGAGATGAACTTTTAATTTCTCTTCGAATTGTCATATGAATAACAAAGAAAACTTAATATATTTGCGGGATGATAGTATACTCCCAAATGAAATAAGTTTCCTACACCTTCACCTGTGAAGTAATAAGTTTAGGTAAGATTGTAGGTCCATGACTTTCGCGGGCTATATCTTGCTAGAAGAAATTGGTTAAAATTTTGTAGACCAAACATTTGTAGTATTTGTAGATTGTCACTCAAGACAGCGTTTTTGTCTAGGCTTTTATGAGGTGCAGATTTTGCAGACCAGATGGGGGTTGGCGGGCAGTAGACTTATCGTTAAAAGGAGCTATAGGGAACTAAACCCCCTCCAAGTTGTTAATGTAGATCAATAAAACATAATTATTGATTAATTTACATCGATCTTTTCCTTTTCCCCTGAAATTTTCCTAGTATTCCTTAGAGATTCTCTCCTGCTATCGGAGCCAATATCGGAACTGGCCTTCATATCCAGCGTGAATGAATGCTCGCTATTCATTCACCAAAAATGACCCGAAATATGTGATAGGCATCGTCTCTAAATTTACCCGTGAAGGGTAATGAATAGGATAATGATGATAACAACTATAATGATTATATGAAAAAAAGTAATTACGACGAAATATATATAAATTCTTCCTTGATATTTGATTTGGCTGATAGTAATACCTAGTTCGTTAACCGTTTAGCCTGAGTAAGAGAATTTTTTTCGGTAAGTTTACCGCAAAACCGTTTTCCATGTAGTGGAAAGATTTTTATTTACAGGGTAACTATGATAATTGCCCTTCAATGTAAATTTACATACGAATTTGGAAAGGTTACACACTGAACGGCTGATTAAGCAACAGTAGCTGTTGATATTGTTTTAAAATCTTTAAACTTACACTATTCTTTTCTTGTAAAATCGTTAATTGTTTACAACTGGTAGTAAAGCGTTTCTTCTTGGTTGGGATGAATGAAATTGATTGACTGAATTGGTCCATGCCACAATGTAAAATGAAATGTTCAGTAATAATGATAAAAAATTCAAAATGAATTTCATTAATAAAAATAGGATATTCTCCAGTATTTATAATAATTGAATTTAGATCTTGTTGATAACAATAACGAATCAGTCTACCTACTCTTTTGTAAATGTACCGCTCTTACAAGTTACTCTCATGCCTCACGCCTCAGAGGCTGTATCGAGTATAAAATGGTACATCCCGTTCACACCCCACCGTAAACTCTGTAAATCTTCGTTTCTCTCTTTATCTATAAATATTTTCTTTTTCTCTTTACATTTATTATTATTATTATCATCATAGCTTAGATTATCCTGACCCAACCTTTGTTAAATGGAGTGCTGTATTACCCTCTAGGGTTGGTACATATGCATGTTGTATACGTGTGAAGGATAAGAGACAATAGGGAACACAAGTGATTTTTTTTACAGCCTTCTGTTATCTGCTTTCCACATTGCCTTAGTTTAGATATTTGGATCACCTATTAAATTTCCCTTATCTCCTAACGCTCGATAGCTTTGTCTGGTCACTTACAGTATGCATTTAACTGAATACGGAATTTAAAGATATACGAAAATACCGACAGTCGTTATGATCACGTAGGTTAACGGTTTTCATCTGCCATTTGACCTTATCTGTGGCATTTTCATTTCATTTCCAATACCCTATGAGCCAAATCTTTCACAAAGTCTAATGGTAATTGCCAAAGCATTCACGCCTCCTTTAAAAAGGAACACATTTGAAAGGTTGAACTACATCTTGACCTAACCATCACCAGTCTTGACTTACCAGTATGGAAACTTGACATACCATGATAGCCTTTTTTTTCTCCTTCAGCCATATTCCTTACCCAGCCTGATGGGTAAGAAAATTGGTATTAGATTTACCTACTCATGTTTTCCCTCCTTTCCCATCCACCTCCTTGTCCTTTCACATTCCATGATTTCGACATGTATTCAATCTTATATCTTTAAATAATTTATTTCCACAAACATTCGAACTTCCTCTAAATTCGTCTATAAGTATCTCTTTCCCTCGACCTTGAACACCAAAAGTAACAACACAAGTAAGACAGTATAAGATTGATCGTAATTTTGAGGTTCAGGAAGGGACACTGCTTTCGCCTATAACTCATATCTAGCAATTCTTTCCATTCCCTCTTTGAAATATCTATACGAAATCGTTGAGGTAAATGTTCTACTATTGGTTCATTTACTGTTGTTACTCCAAGTGGCTGTAATTTTGATACAGCTCTTAGGTTACATCTATTATTAATTCGCTCATCTCTGTTACCCTGATCACACTCTCTAATCCAAAGTTTCCACCACTGCCCATCGTTTGGCAAGCGACTGATCTTATAATTTACTTCTTATCATTTTTATATTATTTTCCAGTAGAATTTCCTGGCTTATTGTCAAATTATCCTCTTTATGTTAGTTCTGTACCAAAACCTAACTGAAAGGGTGAGTATTCCATTGTGAAATGATCGGCAACCAAGGCAGATACGTGTTTAGGCTACTGTGCTTTTTCAGCTAATCTTATTGATAAATCATGCAAAGTTCCATTAAATCTTTTTTGTTGATAATATGCTGCTGTTCTTTTTTTCTGCTTTATGGCTATTATACGATTGTTTGATTACTGAATTCGTATGAAATTTTCCTTGATCTGGAACTGAGAATATGAGCTCTACTCCTAGCACAATATTCAGATACACATGTTTTGTTTCATTTTACCTTATTTTGTGTGGGGTTTTCTTGCCACATTCGTGCAGTAAATAAAGATGTTCTTTGGGCTGGCCATTTAAACACGTGGTGTTGTTGTGCGTCTGCTAATTTATTCAGACAATCCTATTGATGTAAAATGATTTACACTTCTCTTTCAATGCAGTTAAAATATATAGACTTCATAATGGAAATACATACACCTGATAAATGGAGTAACATAAACTAAACATGTCTTTCTTGTAGTAAATAAGCGTAAAATAAAAAACATCAAATATTGGTGGAACAAGAGAGACATTACGCATGTCAAAGAAAACGGACTCGCCGTTCGGGGGGACTTAACTAAACTTTTTTATTTCTAAATTTAACATTCTCCCGGCCATAGGGGGCGATTAGCCGCTTATACAATAAATCAATGTTTTACACGTACCTTAAGCTTCTTAATAAGGTATGCTACTTACAAATACAATAAATCAATGTTTTACACGTACCTTAAGCTTCTTAATAAGGTATGCTACTTACAAATAATTAAAAAAATAAATCACTTCTTCTATCACAACTTATAACAAATCCTTTGGCACTTAAAGGACTATATTTGTTGCTTCATTAACAAAACAGTAGTTTCTTATCTAAAACATAACTAAAGGACACTTTGGTGCAATATACACAGTTTATAATTCTGTATTGACTTATAAATCTAACTTAATTGGAGCTTTAATAACTTTAATGACTTTCTAGGTACTTCGTCACTTACATTATTCAAAGATACATCAATGTTTCCATCACTTAAATCTACATCACAATGAATGTTATCACTTGAAACATCATCAAATTTTGCCACTTCATCAGGAGCAGACATATTCTCATGTTTACTTATCTCTAAATCATATGCTCTTTTCATGGGTGTAATCACCTTTCTTAGTTTTCACCTTTATACTTCTTATAATTCCATCTTTACCAGGAAATATATCAACAATTACTCCAATAGGCCACTTTAGTCTCGGAATATTATCTTCTTTGATTAATACAAGATCTCCTTTAGACAACTTACAATTTTGAGTAAAACCCTTTACAACATCAGGCAAATTAGTTATGTAATTGTTGCTCCACACCTTCCAAAAATGTTATAACTTTACAATTTGCTCTATTGCCCTCTCATTCAAGTCTTTGGCATTTACATTACATGACACAATTTCTACTGAGGGTTTGCTATGAGGGTTACATCCAAGAATGAAATGGGAGGGAGTGAGGTAGTGTAGAGGGTCCGGGTCTTCACTTACATATGTCAAGGGTCGAGAGTTAATACATCCCTCTGTCTCAACAATAACAGTTTCTAGTTCACGGACACTTATATAATTCAGACCTAGTTTTACGTAGGGCAAGTTTAACCGATCTAATGAGACGTTCCCACCAACCACCCCACCAAGGGGATCGAGGGACTATGAATTTCCATTTGGGGGCTAGATGTCCATACATGTCCACTGCTTCACTTTTAGCTGCCATAAAGGTCTTAGCATTATCAGAAAATATAACATTTGGCAAACCCCTTCTTGCTATAAATCTTCTTATGGCTAACATACAATCATACAAAGAGAGAGATCCTGTAAGTTCAAGATGAATGGCCCTTACTACACCACATTTTCATCACATTATAAAACTTCTTGCCAGGAAATCAGCACAAAGAGGGGCCTGCATAATCTAAACCCGTAACACTGAAAAGGGCTAGCTGTAATTATTCTTTCTTTGGGCAGTGGCGCTGGAGTTGACTACAGGGTCTAGAATCAAGCCAACGACAAATCAAACATTCCTTTACTATGGTCTTTGCTAATTTCCTTACACTAATAATCTAAAATTGAGTTTGTATGGATGATATCACACTATCCACACCAGCATCTTTTAAGCTATTTGTGCTGAAATTTGATTAAGAGCTTAGCATATTTAACTAGAATATGAAAGGGTGTTTTATGTCATAGTCTAACTCTGAACTCAGAGACGATATGCTGATTCTGGCAATCGCATGCGTAATGAATAGGTCTGCTTTTTCTTAATTTTTTGAGCTGAAGGAAAGAGAGTCTTGTTAGCGAGAGAAGCCTAATTTCATTTGCAAATGCTTCCTGCTGTATATTGTATATCAATTTCAAACTAGCTAATTCTATTTCTTCAGCGGTGAGGGGGACCTTGTATCTTCCTCCTTTTGTTATCTGAATCTTAACACATATGCTGTTACCATAAGGCCCTTTCTAAATCACTAAACTTCTCTAAATCTATCAAGGCAGAGTGTGTCGCGAACACTAAGGTATATGAAGTGCACTTGTGGTACAGGGCACTTCTAAATCTAATCAGCTAATATTTTACATCTTCCTTATCATGACAAAGGACACTGGCTAACATAGGGGATCCATACAACCACTGACTATTATGCGCAAGTTTGTCATAACCCGCCACGGTCATTATATCAGCGGGGTTTTCTTCCCTTAGGACAATACTGCCAACCACTCTGGTGACGCGAACTCTTTAATTTCCTTTACTCTATTTGCAACAAATATATCTTTCTTGCTTAAGTCACCTTTGATCCATGACAAGGCAATTGTGGAGTCACTCCAACACATAACTGGTTCTACTGTCTAAATGTAGGGAATTTTTTTCATTTTACTAATCTACTACACAATAGAGCACCCATTAACTCTAAACGTGGTAATGTTAATGCCTTTATTGGTGCAACACGTGACTTAGACATAACTAATGAGACCTTAAATGAGCCATTGTCCACAGGTACACGGAGATACACACATGCGCCATATCCCTTTTCAGAGGCAACACCAAACCCGTGCAACTCAATATTATCCTTAAGATCTCCCCAAAGCATACCTGGAAATTAACTTCTATCCACGTGAAATGCATTGAGAATTTGACTACTATGAATCCACTTTTGAAACTTTACTTTTAACTCTAAGAATAATTCTTCAAATACAATCATTAATTTCCACCTCTTGAAATAAATTTTTACCATACATAATGAATGGACTTATAATACCTAAAGGGTCAAACATCTTTGTTTTTATACTAAGAATACTTCGTTTGGCGTGGGCTACTTCTACACTGTCATCAGGTTTTCTACAATCAAAGGAGAAGGTATCTTGTACATTACACCACCTCAACCCTAACACACTACTTGACTCATCACCATCAGCAGCATGTGAAAGTACACACCATCTTCAGCTTAAATGTAATTGACATAAGTTTGAAACTAGCTTGGTAATATCCATGCTACAATCTGCCAGTATACTACGTGCTTCACAGAATTGATCATGTGCATCCTTAACTGAATCTGCCCCACTCAACCAATTATCTGTGTACATATCAGTCTTTAGTTCTTGGACTACTTTACTTTCAGGAGACTTAGCAAGATGGGTTTTAAGTGTGGCATTCAAAAGAAAGGGACTAGATGTATTGCCAAAGGGAACACGATTGAACCTCATGTGTCTTATGGTGCCATCCTCTTTAGGCAGCAAAAACCTATGCATATCCTTGTCTTCCTTGCGTACATTGAAATGCCTTCTTTATATCTTTTAAGTTATAGCAATGAGCTAACGACGAAAGCGTACTAAAACCCTACCTAATACAAATCTATATGGGTTAAGTGAGATAAGAATAAAGACAGTCATTTAAAGAAACACCATTAAAGCAGGAGGCTGAGGCATCAAAGACAAGTCTTATCTTAGTGCTACTACTATTTAACTTTATCACAGGACAGTAGGCATATTGTAATGTCTAGGATTTACATTTGAAATTTCATTACTAGGTACTTCTTCTATTATGTTTTCATCCTCATAACTAGCCAACACCTTGAAATAATCTTTCCTTAATTCTTTATCTTTATCAAGCTTCATTTGTAACCTATTAAGTCTCCTCCACGAAATATTTTCATTATTTATGAGTTTTTCCTTGACTGAATCATTCTTCCACGGCAGTGCAACCTCGTATCTATCAGCTTTAAACTGTACAGTAAATTCCTGCATTACTTTTGAGTCATTATCATCTTGCACTGCCTCCTTTGGCTTAATTCCAACAGTTTCTAAATCCCAAAACTTACAGAAGTCAGAATCAGACAGGGGGGAAAAACACAAAAGCTGTGTTTCAGAATACCTGGAGGTGGTGTGAGCAGACTCAGGTAACCTTCCGAACAACACATACCCAAAGATGGACCTCATGGCCACAACACACTCCTTTTGGATGGCATCTGCTGCTGAAATTAATGTCCAGTAGTAATCAAGACCAATTAACACATCTATCACCATGGGGGAGGCACTGTTGTAATCATCTGCCAATTCAATATGGGAGAAAGAATTTAACACATAGTTAGGCACAACAGGTCTCACAAGAGGCTGACAAATCTTAGGAATTTCAGCTGTAATGACAGGAACAACATTATTATCTTTATCTAACATACTTAATTTGAAAACATTTCTAAGTTCATCTTTTCTAGCACTGTGACCCCCAAAACTAGAATGGGGAATTGGGTTACTGGTTAGCCATTGTGGTTTGCATTTCTTAACAAAACTACTACTTATATAACTTCTATCAGCCCCATTATCAAACAACACTTTAGCTGTAACAACCCTACCATCAGTACCACATACTTTTACCTTGGCTGTCTGTAAGACTGTACAACTACCACCTTGACTAGACATGAGTGTTACGTTGTCCGACTTCTGACCCTTGTTGACTTCTTCTTGTCTTGGGCTAAGAGTCAACTTGACGCCACACATATGAGGGGTATTTTAGTTTCCTTCGCAGCTTGCACACTTTATCTGAGCCTTGCAGAATCTTGAAGAGTGTCCACTGTTAAGGCACTTAAAGCAGACACCTAGACTTCTAATCTTCACCCTCGTTCACCCCCTTAACTTCTGCACATTGAAGCAGTTTTTCAGACTTGTGTTTCTTCTTATAAAACAGCAGACGGGAGGTTCTTGCTTAGACGAGGTATGAAGGGCTGCAGCAGAAAACTTCTTCTCCTTGGGGGCACACTTTTCAGTCTTTCCCTCAGCAACATTTTCTTCTTTCCTCTAAGAGGCTTCGGACCGCTCTAATCTTGAGATCTCCCTTATAAAAGGAGAGTCGAGGAGAGAGATCTAAATCACTCTCATGTCCCATCCCCATCTCTGGCCCTCTGGCCACCGCGGGTTGTGAGGCAAACGGGAGAAGATAATTGGAATGAGGAACACTTCACACTGCTTCCCAGTGACGCCTAATGCTTCTAAACTGCGGACGTGTATAAGAATTTCATCACGAAGCTTCCACAGCTGCGTCACTGTCTTTCTACGCAGCCGCTAATGCTAAGTTTTACCATTCAAAACTTGGACGGGTAAAGATGATTCTTTCTTTCCTGCCGTATCTCTCTTACAGTAGATCATGCCATATCGTTAGCACTGATTGTGGGCCAATCCTTTAACTTCATTACTTGGCATCTCCTTCCAGCAATGACAATAAATATGCATACTTGCTAAGTACTGGAATGTCAGTTGCATCAATGTGGGAAATGAACTGGTCCCAGAATGACTGCCATTGAATAACATCACCCGAAAATTTGGGTAACTTGACGTTCACAGCTGCTTGACTATCTTGGGATACTACATCTTGCGCGTCGGCCGCTACTAATTGTGCTGGCTTCCTTCGTATGCTAAATTTGGCACACTGTGTTCGAAATTCATGGGCATCATCCAATACTTGATCGAGTGCACTATCTTCTGCAACACTCATATTCTTTTTGTACTTCGTCAAACTTCTCTAGTCCCTTATCGTATTGCTTGATGGAGTATTCTAATTCTATTAATGTGACATCGGGTTTAGCAAGGATATCACCTATGGCCTTAGACACTCTTGTCAGCCAGCCCTTGCACGCACATCTTGCCTTTTTTATCTTCATCTTATATTCACTGCACTGAAACTGGTTTATTATTTTCTTTACCTTGTTGGGATCTTGTTCCCGGGTCTGGGCACCAAAAATGTGGGGTTTTCTTGTCACATTCGTGCAGTAAATAAAGATGTGCTTTGGGCTGGCCATTTAAACACGTGGTGTTGTTGTGCGACTGCTAATTTATCCAGAAAATTATATTGATGTAAAATAATTTACACTTCTCTTTCAATGCAGTTAAAATATATAGTCTTCATAATGGAAATACATACACCTGATAAATGGTGTAACATAAACTAAACATGTCTTTCTTGTAGTAAATAAGCGTAAAATAAAAAAAACATCAAATATTGGTGGAACATGGGAGACATTACGTATGCCAAAGAAAACGGACTCGTTTTGATTTATAAATTCTAATCACTTTAATTCAGAGGAGATTGACTCCCTTCTTATGATGTCACTGATTTTTTTTTCCGGCTGGTTAGTGCAGTTCTCTCTCTTTCGTTGGGGTTTAAGGATGACGTTACTACCCACTCTTGGATTACTGCCATTCGGAGCCCCAAATGAATTTATCTACTGCGATTTTGGATAAGTACTTGATCGTGAGACTGTTATTATTTTGGTTATCATAGTGTATATATATGTATATATATGTATATATATATATATATATATATATATATATATATATATATAGAGAGAGAGAGAGAGAGAGAGAGAGAGAGAGAGAGATAGATAGATATATATAGATATATATATACACATATATACATACATACATATATATACACACATATACATACATACATAAATATATATATATATATATATATATATATATATATATATATATATATATATATATATACATATATATAATATCTTTACGAGATCAGCTCAAGTCAAGGCGGGCGAATTTAACGGCAACGGTGAATGAATACCCTTTTATAATTACATTACATCTGATTTTTTTCTTTTTCGCAAATGCAGGAAGCTCTCAAGGAATTTTTACAATATACATAAAAAACAAAACAAAAAAAAAACATTATCATGCTTATTGTTATTCCTATACCCGACTTTGTTGTAACTACGAACTGAATACACAACTTGCGGTTTATCATTTTATAGTTATTATTGAATTAAAGTTATTATATAAAGTCTGGTGACAAAGTGATGTAAAAGCTAATAACAGGAACTGCAAAGTAAAACCGTGATACAGATAGCTAAAATACCTTAAGTAAGAAAAAGGTGGTACAAGTGTAATTACCTACTTGAAGCCTTCTTTATGGTGAGATTCCCATACATTCTCGGACATAAACCACGTAACCGCGTTATGTCGCTCCCTCCAGTAACAACATTTGACTCTCCGCTCACATCCACACACACTTTCTAGTCCTCCCTTCTATAATTCTTCAGACACTAATTCTGCAAGCAAGGCAATACATCATTCCCATACGACAATTAAATGGATGGTGACAGAAACGTTACAACTTTTAGATAAACTAGTAAGGAAAAGCGACATAAAATAAAGTATGAAAAAAAAAGAATCCATACTTGGATATCTTGTTTTTATATGTTTTAGTTGGTATATTGCCCAGTTGCTCTCCTGCACTTGAAAAAAAAAAAATCCGATGTAATGTAATTGTGAGAGGGAATTCATTTACGGATACCGTAATTCGCCTGCCTTGACTTGATGTAGTACAATAGTAGGTATTACATAAAATTAATGGTTCCGCATAATTTATGGTTCAGTATTGAAATGTGTTAGTATTTTCAATAAATTTACAACAAACTTATTGTAAGTAACTGATCCCTTACTATACAGTAATCCCATCACAGGTTAAATATAAAGATTTTGCATTACGTAGAAAATATATTTTTGACATTTGTTTCATAAAAAAGTACCAATAAGGTGATTGAATTGTGTTTCATGCATTACATTACTGTAATACTATAGAATGATATGTGAGCCACGTGGTACAGTTTTGGTGGTATGTGTGGATATTCGCGTGTAACCATGAATCTATACCACTAGAGATAAATACCTCAGTTACCCTCTAAAAGAAGATTATGCAAGTATGCCATACACAGAAAACGAACCCTGTGTATGGAAACTTGCATAATCTTTCCCTACATTAATTAAATGTCAATGGCTAAAGAAGGTTACCTGACATACGTAATAATTACTGTCGACCAAATACAGTCACTGTTATTAATACAATTAACATTACTGTGTCAACGGCAACAGTGGTGTCATTCGTTTTACTTATATTACTTATTATTGATATTTTTTGTAGTATCATTTCTAGTGCTATTGCAATTGTATTCACTTGGTAAAATTATCATATTTCAGTATGATTACTGCTTCTGCTACTATTACTGTTACAGCATCAGCTACTGTTACTACTACTACTATTACAACTGTTGCCATTTATAAAGATGAATATGGCATCCGTTATACTCTTGTTTACACTGTAAACAGGACATACATTTGAGTTAATCTTTAAGGCTTGATGATCGAGTTCCTTTCAGGCACACCAGAACAGATCGGAGAAATGGACCAATAACACTTTTGGTATACTACTACGTGAAATTAAAAAAAAATAATAATAATACAAAATAAAAAGGCCTCTAATACTTCCTTCATAGCCATGCCTACCCCTTCATTTATTGCTTAAACAAAGATACACATATTCGCACATACTCTACGAAATTTTCCTAAAGAC
>BOPN01004096.1:35000-42500 GCA_017312705.2 Penaeus japonicus | reverse complement strand
GTTTATATACCTTTGTTTTCTCTAGCTCGCACCCTTTCTATACTCCTTCTCTTTCGTTCTTCATTTTCCTTTCTTTTCATTCGCTAACTCGTGTTCTCTACTTTCCTCTTTTACTTTCGTGCTAACTTCTCCCTTTTTTCTTACTCTATCTTATCTCTTCTCTTGCCTTCTGCTTGCTTTCCTCCTTGTCCCCTCTCGACTTACTGTTTCACTTGTTTTCGTTCTGCTTCTCACCCTTATACTCTCCTACTCACCTCCTCCTGTACCCTACTCCCCTACCCTCCCCCTTAATACCCTCTGCCTAATCCTGATTCCGAATCCGAATCCGAATCCTAACTTGAAATGAAGGTAATCCAGAAGGGCGACACTCAAGCACTTCGGAGATGATTTCCGCCCACGCGAACAATACACCACATATTGCTGCTAGATCATGTAACTTATTTTGCATGAATAAAATCCGTTTGATATACTTTTAGATAATAAGTGTCTTACTGTGTTTCCGAGGGATTCGAACCCCTCGGGTGTGTAAAAGACTGCTGGACGATCCTCTTTCTTATCGATTTTATTTATGTTTTTTTTATCAGCTCTTACATATGTCTTAGCTGCGGTTGGGTATTTTATGTTTATTTCTTTTGATTGACTTGTTTTTACTCAATTAGTTTTATATATAACTATTTATTTTCGTATTGGCAAAATCCCACCATGTCTCTTATCAAAATCTTTTATTATATCTGATCTTATTTAGGGTCTTAAATACTTGAATTCTTAAATACTTACTGATTTTATTATTCATATTGCTTTTACTTGCTTTTATGAATTGTGATTTTTTTTTTTTTTTTGCGTCACCAGTCTTATTTCGTATTTTATTAATTAGTGAACGTCTTTTAGGTAACCCAATTGGATGTAAACATTATGTTATAATAATGTTCTATTTCTGCTTTTGCTTAAGAATTTATACTAATTGTTTTATTGATATAAGTTACGGTAATTTTTGTTTGTATTATTCCCTTTCCATTGCTTTGCCATATTAACCATTCTGTATCCCTTTTACATAACTTTTACTTGTATCTATTTTTTTAAATTAAACCTTTTTTTATGATTTTGTTTATTAAATGAGAATTACTTTTATTGTAAAATAATTTGTTGCGAAGTTGGCGCGTACGGCCTGTATATTAATTAAGCGCTGCAAATAAAATCCAGAGGGGGAGTTGTCTCTGGACTCGTTCACGTTAGCCCATTTGGCCTTATTTTTCATGTTTTATTATTTTATCAATGGGCATTTGTAAACAGAAGTGACGAACACACATAACCAGACCCATCTTAATTGTGATTTGTACCTGGGGTGCGGGACGAATAAGTCTCCCCACGGGGAAGTGAACGCCCCCCCCCCCTCTTCCTTTCGGCCCTAAGCCACCATCGAACTTCATCTCGACTGTTTCTACATAAACAAAAAGACTGTTTCTACATAAATTTTGCATGTCACAGACACGAGCACACATCAAAAAAGTAAACCATGGTTCCCCATTTCCTACGACATATTTGCATCATCAGTGACATCGCTGAGTTGCAGACAACGAATTATATGATGATATTCACTATCGCAAACATCGGTATGTAAACATGTAATAATCTACTATTACTACTTTGCTGTATACCGTGGGAATGAATAAACGAGATCGGTAGAACACTTTGATTGCTGTCTTTGGCTGTCTTGTGAAGGTAAAATGACTTATATACTGTAAAAATGCAGTAAAAATGTAAGCCATATGTCCCATGTTTATTTTTTTCATTGAACCTTTGCATATACTTTTTCGTTATTTGTTTCTATATCGTTTTCTTAGCAATTATGGATTTACGACAGAATGGCATGTGCCCATCCAAATATGACAATACTTAAAATAAGTTTTCTTTAATCGGACCTGTATCTCAACTATCAAAGAGTAAATTCTGGTGTTAGACTTTATTTAATAGCAATGGAAACAACGGTATTATGCAAAAAATAATGGCTATTTATAAAGATAAAACTATATAAGTTGACTTCAAATAACGAAAGTCGTACAAAATCTGCAATAGATATAGCGGACACTAACATAATACGTACAAATGAATACAAAAAGGAACAAATACAAAAACATAATGTAATGAGGACAAAGTACAACAAAACAAATACATACACATGAAATAATACATTACCACGACAATTTGAAACAAAAAATAGAAAAAGTGCAAACAAATAACAAATTCATATACAAACTAATAGCAGATAAGAAAAAATATTTGAATAGCTATTGAAGCAGCTAAAAGAAGAAGAAGAAGAAGAAAAACAAAACAAAACACATACAACAATATGGATACAATCACCGACATAAACTAAACAGAGGATAAAAAACAAATATATAGGTAGGGAAAACATGGCCATAAAGCAAACATAGTGTTCTTTTACATGTTGTTAACTATTCAAAAGGGTATGGTCATAGAGCATGTTAGGGTCAAATCTCAATAAGATATACTAGAAAGGGACATGAGAAATGAGTCAGTTAATTTTACCAAGCTATACTTATGCATAACTTTAGCCCTGAGCAAATATAGTGGTGAAAAATAGGCATAAAACAAACATCTGCCAGAATTATATCAAATAACAAAGGCATCGCAAATAAGAAAAGTTGCATTACACTTCAAGCAAACAAGCAACAGAATGGTACAAAGAACAAATATAAAGCTATGACCAAATAACATGAAAAGAAGCATATACACAACAGAAATATACAAATGTGTGGTAAAAAGAAAAAAAAATGTAACCTATAGTATGTAGTAAATATATATGATACAAAAAAAAAATCATATAAAAAAACACAAAATAACAAACCACAGAAAGGGGCAATCATAAAGAAGTAAAAGAAAAATATTTGCCCTATTCTTCTTAACATTACTTCTGTGGGTACTTCTGGCATGAAATGATTGCATTTTTTTTCTTTTTTTTGTGTGTGTGTAAATGAACTTAACATCCAATTCACACACACACACACACACACACACACACACACACACACACACACACACACACACATATATATATATATATATATATATATATATATATATATATATATATATATTCAACTTAGAAAATAGTTTCTCTGCGTCAGTAGTTCATGTTAGTAAAGACAGAACTTGCAAAGTAAACATTACAACCTTATGAACTTTTTCTACCTTGCTGGACTTAATCTATATTTGCTTAGGGCTAATCATATAGATGCATTTTGTTCCAACAACAATGACAGAAAACCTATTGCGTCGTAACTTGAACACTACATCATATCGGACGGCCTTTCCAAGACCTTTGATGTGTTTTGTGCATTTCCCTTTCCTCAATGGCACCGCCTGGGCTATTGCAAAGTCGGGAACTGCACTAGACGGTCTGTTAAAGAAAAGGAGAGCTGTTTTTAACAATGAAACAACACATGAGAATAGTTGCAAGAACAAGACAACTCGGAGCGTTTAATCTGGCGCGTGGTCCGATGGAGCGGAAGCCATTTCATTATGATTGGTTTAAGGTGTTTCCATGCTGTCTATATTGTAGATAGAATAACATATACTTTTAGTGACCATATGCGTTGAAATATGGGAACTATTTGCATGGTATATGCTGTAGTGAAAAGGGGGATATCAACGTGGTGTGGATAGTGATGACCCTGGTCATAGTGATGATTATGGTCATAGTAGCGCAGGTGGTGATGGCCGTTGTGGTGTAAGTGTCAGGAGCCGTGTTAAGGATAATGTTGGTTGTGTTGATGCAACAGATGTACTAGGAGAAGTTACAAGGAGTGCGTGCGTGATTGGTTGGCTTAAGCCCCTGCCTTTTTCCCCATAGTTATGAAAATTTATTTAAAAGTAGGAAAAGAAAATCGCACTTTTAATCAAAATCAGGGACTTTTTGTTCATCATGCACATTAAATTGCTTTTTGATTGATTTTGAGATATATATAGCGAGTGACATAAAAGCCAAAATAAGCAAAATTGAGTAAGATAAGGGATGATAATCTTCCTATCCTTTAATAATTTTAAGATAAAGATTATACATTCCCCTTATTTTTCACTTTATCAGCTCTATCTATGAAAACAATGCAATGAGTTTAACAGTATTGAATATTCTTTTGTGTGCATGCTTATCTGTAGCCTATATAGTATTGCTGACTTAATATGAAAAATGTTAGGAGAATACACTTTTCCAACTAAGAA
Source organism: Penaeus japonicus (assembly GCA_017312705.2). NCBI lineage: Eukaryota > Metazoa > Arthropoda > Malacostraca > Decapoda > Penaeidae > Penaeus > Penaeus japonicus. Next base: position 38,261 of record BOPN01004096.1, on the reverse strand, counting down.
AATCAGTAATTGAAGTAAAGTAGCGTTAAGTGATCACCGTAGCCACAATGCCTGTCGTTGGGCCAGCACAACCAACAAATATTCTGGCAATATAGAAATTGAAGAACTTCCTGGTGACTTAAAGTTAAATATAAACCCAGCTTTCCATCATAGGTCAAAGTAAGTTCCAAGTGGATTTGGATAAAACACAACTAATAGATGGATTACAAGTTTACATTTTGAACGCTGTAACGAGCGTTTGCGCAATAGATGGCAGGCAAGATTGATTTAGAGATGAAAAAAAAAAAAGAAAAAACAGAATCTAATCAAAGAAAACCTGGAGGAAAATGGTTTTCGACGCATTCAGTTTTGAAATAATAAATAGTCTTCTCCATTTCGAAAGACGTGGTACCTGTCATCAGACGTGAAACCTGATGTTTACAGTGTACATATTAAATCAGGTAGATAGAGTAATTTTATATTAAATTCTAGCTCCATTTTCTGCTAGTATTTGATGCTTTTTTTTTTTTTTTCTTTTTTACCTATAAAATTGAAATGATTGTGCAGAAGAAAACACTCACCAATGTTGTCGTAGATGATATTGACGTGGAATGATATTCTTCTAGACCTTATTAAATTAGAATTATTTTTATTACAAAAAGCTAAAAGCTGTCCATTTTAATAACAAATGCATAGATACCATAAGCTTTTAAAATTACAAAGAGAGTTTAATTCATTTGCTGCAAGAGATCCTAAAGAAATTCCTTAAGTTAAAAATAAATCTTTGAAATCACTAGGTTACTCCAAAAAAAAAGGAAAATATGAAAAGGGTCCAGGGGAGACGAGTAAACAAGGTAGACATTTAAAAGAAGGAATAGCGTTTTATTAATATTACCGAATCTTCTCTCTCTGTCATGGATGATGAAGACTTACTTTCTCGTGAATGAAGCCACTCAAATTAATGGTTATGGCCAAAAATTGCAGCTCTTGAAGAAGAAAGAAAGAAGCAAAATTAAAGGCAATGTTATTGATTTTGAAAAGTAAATATCCAGACTTACCTACTTTATGTTAAGATATAAAGTAAAGGTGTGCTACCTGCTGATCTATGTGAAAATGAAAGTACGACCTCCTGATTTGACATTTCTGAATAAGTAGTTTCAAGAAATTTCAGTGAAAAGTATGGCCAGAACATCAACCAAGTCAGAGAAATTTCAAAACTTGTACATGCATCATAGATTCTGTCAAGATCTTCTTTTTGAACCTTAATGTGAGATAAGTGGTAAAAGCAAACATACAAATACAATGAAACATAAAATTGTTATAACACCTGGAAGAAGTACCGTTCTTGTCGCCTGGTTAGGGAGGTAGACCAAAGATAGAGAGTTTTCACAATTGTGCCTGACCTGGCGATTCGAGCAGTTCTAATAATACCCAAATTTCCTAGTGACATAAAACAAATGCAGCAATAGATGTGGATTACTCAAAGTCAATAACAAGTATTCCTAATCATGTCGGAAGAGTAACTGGATGTCTTTGAAAGTTTTTGTATTCTTAATTAAGAATATCTGCAATAGTAAATCTTTATAACAATATAAAGGCTTAAAAGGGTAAATGTTTATTTCTTTGTTGATCTGTTTTTACACTTTTTGCAGTAGCAGACATTTTCTGGTCCTCTTGTTACTCTAACAAATAATTGTTTAGCATTTATTTTCACTCACAAGCAATTCAACCATTTTTCTTGTGCATTACAAGCCAGACTCCATGCTCCCTACTCCGGACTCTTTCCTCGTCTCAGAAATATGTAAACTAAGGCCGACGATGACTATAATGAATATGTGAATCTACTTCTGGCAATAATTAATTTTCAATGAAGTAAAGAAATATGATAACACAGGCTCGACGAAACAAAAGCTAGTGCTCTCATCAATTTCATGGTGTATACTGTATATATATATATATATATATATATATATATATATATATACATATATATATATATATATATGTATGTATATATATATATATATATATATATATATATATATATATATATATATATATATATATATACATATATATATATATATATATATATATATATATATATATATATATATATATATATATATATATATATATACATACACACACACACACACACACACACACACACACACATATATATATATATATATATATATATATATATATATATATATATATATATATACATATATATAAATATATATATATATATATATATATATATATATATATATATATATATATATATATATACATATACATATACATATATGTATATATATATATATATATATATATATATATATATATATATATATATACAGATATATATATATATATATATATATATATATATATATATATATATGTATACATGTATGTATATATATATATATATATATATATATATATATATATATATATATATATATATATATATATATATATATATATATATATATATATATATATATGTATATATATATATATATATATATATATATATATATATATATATATATATGTGTGTGTGTGTGTGTGTGTGTGTGTGTGTGTGTGTGTGTGTATGTTATATATATATATATATATATATATATATATATATATATATATATATATATATATATATATATATAAATATATATATATATATATATATATATATATATATATATATATATACATATATGTATGTATGTATGTATATATATAGTCTTAAAAATGTATTTTTTCAAGTTTCCAGAGACCTGTAACTTTTTTAGACGTTCACTTGGGAAAGATCTTAGAGTGATTATCAAGTGATTATAAACATCAGGCCAGCTTACTAAAATAATTCTTCATTCCTTGAGTGTGTACGGATCAGGAATGGTATGACCGTCTGAGAGTAAGCTTCGATTTATACCTTTTCCAATTTTCTGACGATGCAGCGTAATATTTAAAGCAAGAAAACATTGCGAAGAGGGCCAAAGTAAAAAAAAAAAAAGCACAGGATTACTTTTGGCAAGCATCAACTGATCAACAGGGAGATTGCTTTACTTAGTCCCGCCCCGCAGCCCCGATGAAGTTGCCTGCTAGTTCCTGCGAGGTCGTAATGAATCAATGTGAGGTCAGCTGGAGTCCATCTATGGAATCACGAAAAATTTGGTTTCGAAAAAAACTTGTGGGACTTTTAAACATTTATTTTTCTAAATTTCTACATAAATCAAAGGTACATACCGGTATCAAAGTTAAGTGATT
>BOPN01004096.1:20000-27500 GCA_017312705.2 Penaeus japonicus | reverse complement strand
TATATATATATATATATATATATATATATATATATATACATTCATGACTCAAAATTTCGTTTGTAAGATCTATCCGTTTATATATATATATATTATATATATATATATATATATATATATATATATATATATATATATATATATACATATAAATATATATATATATATATATATATATATATATATATATATATATATATATATATATATATATATATATATATATATATATGTATATATATGTATATATATATATAATATATATATATATATATATATATATATATATATACATATATATATACATATATATATATATTCATGACTCAAAATTTCGTTTGTAAGATCTATCCGTTTGGCTACTATAATAGTAATCGGCCACTAAAGGAGCGCTCAATTTTCCTTGATTACTCTTTTATAGTTTTTATTGTTTTGCGGTAACACTTAAGTCTCCTAGATTTAAAGGGAACTGATCAAGTTATTGTTAAGAGATTGAAAATTAACGCTCATGTTGCAGGAAAAAAAAAGAAAGATATAAAGGAAAAATCTGATAAGTGTGTCTATATATATATATATATTTTTTTTTTGTAATTAACGGATTTTTGGTTCCCAAGGAAATTTTTCACAACAGTCACAAATTATTTCAATCCTTTTTCCTAAATGTCATTCGTTAATCTTGTAAACTACAGATCCTTCAACAAAAGTTTCAGTCTGCGCCACTCAGTTATTAAAACAAGTTTGAATTCAAATGTCCTGCGTCCATTGTTTATCTAAAGCCTGACTACATTACATTGCGGATCAATATAGCTTATTTTTCCCAAAACCAAAAAGGATTTGGTTGTGTTGGTCCGTGGCAGTTGAGCGTCCCTTTCTTTACCCTAAAACCTATGATATGGAAGGAACGCGGCAGTCCGCATACTGCCGCCACCCCACTACATGCACTGACAGTGACACTGACTGTTCAGTACAGTGAAAAATTATGCTCATGTGGCCTAAATTGATTTTAGAAGAATTATTACTGTGACTACTACTACTAGCTATATTATTAATGATTCACACGACCTTAGTCTTGAAGTTTGACTATGAAGCATCGACACCTCTTTAGAGCTCAATAACAGGAAGGAAAAACTAATGGGATGAGTACTTAAATTGAATAATTTACGTTATTTATAGTTCTATTGGGCGAAGCATCCACATTAAAAGTATAACTAATTAGACAATGCAAATGAGTTTGTTGCAGAGTTCAAAACTTTGAAATCTTTCGAATTCGTTCAACTACATAATGTTTTCGTAAATCTAAATCATTGCAATCAAGTGTACCTCAAATTTGATCAAGTATAATAATTGTTGTAAGTTTAACATAATGTTAAATTTACAACAATTATTATATTTGATCAAATTTGAGGTACACTTGCAAATTATACATAAAGTATAATTTAGATTCGGGGACAAATGATCCGTGCATGTAGTGGGGTGGCGGCAGTATGCGGACTGCCGCGTTCCTTCCATATCATAGGTTTTAGGGTAAAGAAAGGGACGCTCAACTGCCACGGACCAACACAACCAAATCCTTTTTGGTTTTGGGAAAAATATCAGTCTTTTTCAGTGTTCAGAGATCTAATAGGTTTAATTGACCAATTATCTAATTGAGGGAATAATAATGAATGGTCTCATGTGGCACCTACTACACTCAATCAATGTCAACAAGACAGATATCGTTGGATTTACGACGCTATCTTATGTGTGAGCCGAGATACGAGCGTTAATTGGTTTAATTGGCCAATTATTCAATTAATGAAATTGATGAAATGTTTCATCCAATAGCCAACGCAGCGATATGAAAAGCACTAAGAATTAATTTTGAGTTGAAACTGTTTTTTTTTCAGACATTAAACGTCAAATACAAGTGGTGTTGTGTGTGCAAAAATCGGCTTACCGCGTGTTACTAATGACGTCACAAATACGTCATCAAAATAAGGATACTACCTCAAAACCAGTTATTAGCAAATTCGAGACTACAACCGACATCATATCGAAAGATGAAGGCCTGGGACATCCCCGTTCTCTCACATTAAGGTTTACCGTTTTAATGTTTTTTCGCGACTTTTTCGCGTCAAAATGGTTTAAAAAGTCGCGAATATCTCAACAATGCATGGAAGCCCGGAACGTTTTGACGGCATTTTCAGAAAGTACATTAAATTTCATTACTACGCTAGCATGATCATTTTTTCCTATCTCGAAAGTTTCATATAAAAAAATTGAGTTGAAAAACGTCTATTTTTGGATAGTTTGATTTTGAAATTCGTGATTTTGTGACGTCATTATGACGTCATCACTGCGTCATCAGATGTTTTTTCAGGACAGTTTTTGAAAGTTTGAACTTTCTTCTTTCCAATGCTGTGTTGCTAAATCGCGTATCTTTTATACTTCTCGAGATATATCATCACAAAGAGGACCCACTTTTTGCCTAAAAATATCCTCTACCTGTATGTATATAATCGTACCCATTTTTAACAAGAACACCCTCATTTTCGGCGATTTCAGGTTGTAATAACTCGGCCGTTTTTAATCCAATCGATCTGAAATTTTGACAGTCGCGTCTTTGTGTACTAAATGCACGGAATATAAGTTTTAAGTAATTCGGACGTCGGGAAGTTGGGTAAATTTTTACCTGAAATTCGGCGAATCCACAGAAACATATAGTAGGGGGCTGGCAAGCGGAGTTACCGGAACTTGTCCTACGACTCTCGGACTGTACCAAACTCACCTCCGGTGCGCCCGAGCACCGGAGGCTCGTCTACGAGCTCACCCTCGGACCCTTCGGGTCCTCGGGCTCGCATACTGCCACGGGGGGCTTGCCAGCCCCCTGATGGCTACTTTTATTGAATATTTCCTTAGTTTTATCTACTCCACTGATAAGTAACAAGGTAAAGGATAAAATATCCGTTATTAATGATATCTACCTCAAATTGGATATAATGCCACATCATTGCGCAAGGAATATGTGATATTCCCAATGGGCAGATTGTTTGGAAAAAAGGAAGAGTATAACACAGGATGCTGCGTATAAAAAAACAAAACAATTTAATGTTATAGGCAAAAATGGACATCTCTCTTGAAATCAGCAGGCCATATCTAATAGATACCAGATATTACATCTTGGTTAGCAGAAAAAAAATCAAAATTCGTCCCCATTGTTACCATGATTACTAGTAGTACGAATAATAGTAAAAATATTGCTATTATCTTTATCACTCTTATCATTTACATTTTATTTTTCTTCTTACTGTTACTTCTACTACCTTCGATATTGGAAATATTGTTACTATCACTATCAATTATTTGATTATTACCGTAATTTTAAAAACAACACTGACACATATCATTGTCATTTTAATCTTGGAGTTATCATCAATATTGGCAATCATACTTTCGTTGTTTATAAGATCATGAACATTAATAGTGAAGACCTGGATTTAGTCAAGCAGAGGCCCCTTGACAGCTTCCAGAAATGAATGCCCACACAACCTTGTTATACTGAAAATGTGACAAGATATATTACAATCTGAGTGCTTCATTCTTAATGGTTATTATTGAGGATTGTTCTGATAAACCAAAGACTGGGTTATCTTAAATGATATCAGTAAAAGTTTTGCAATTTATCATACAAAAGTATTATAACACTAGTAAAGAAAATATACCTAAAAAGATAAAACAATAAAAAATAAAACATACAAAATTAAGAAAAATAGGCATAAAAATTAACAAGATGATGGCGCAGTAAACAAGCAATACAAAAAACAAGGTATGTAATGATAATAGGAAAAAGAAACACTTCAGTCAAAGTTATACTACAAGTTCAAGTTCAGTTACATAACCTCAAGAAAACTTGAAGATACCAACTCCAAAGACATGCAAGGGAGAGACTAGTCATGCATCATTTTAGGACGAAAGCAAGGTTCTAATCAAATTAAGTATATGTAGTGTATTTATACATGTTACCATAGCTACAAACCAATTATTATACACTTCACAATTTGATACTCAATAATACAGCAAACCGAAAAAATAAGTCAAGTAGTAGAGCAAATACCTATTGCTTCATCAGCCAAGAGTTAGTGGTATACTGACTCAAGTCTAGTGAACGACCCGAAATAAAGTTCGAATGACTCGACCCACACCAAAACACTGAACATACGAACCCAATGTTCGCACAAAACCATCGTGCGAAAACTCAGCAATATTTTTTTTAAATGAGAAGAAAAAAGAAAAGAAGAAGAAGAAGAAAAAAAAATTACACTTCATATACAGTAATTGATAGATTATATTCTTTAAAATTACAAATCAACTAGATAAAACCCTAAGTCAACGTGACAACAGCTATATTTATATTATGAAGAATGTGAACATTTACCACTATATGTTTTAACAGTGGTCAGTGACAGTACTTGATGAAATGTCTAATGCTATAATATTAAAAAATAATAATATCAACTACAACAACACTGCTAATGATGATAATAATGATAGTGATAATAATGACAAAAAACATAATAAAAATGATCATAATAATGTTAATTATAATAACAACAATGGTAATAGTGATACTACTAACCTCTAGTAATAATAACAGCAGCAATGGTAATAATTATGATCATAGCTTTTGTAATAACAACAATAACACTACCAAAATATATGATCAGTAATAATAATAATAATGGGTAGGAAGATTATAATGAATCAAATAATGATGATGATAATAATATATGATAATGGTGGTGGTGATGATAATAATAATGATAATAATGGCATAAATTATAATGACAATAATAATAATAGTGATAATAAAACAACAATAACAAATCAAATAGCAGTAATTATCATAAAAAAATAATGAAATTGATTATGACTATAATAATAATACCCTGGCATGTATATCTTCTGTTACACCAACTAACCACATGTCTCCCCTCATCACATCCATAAACTTCCTCTTTGGTCTGTCTGTCTCTTCTCCTGCCTGTTGGTTTCATCTTCAGCATCCTTCTCCCAACATACCTCGCATCACATTCCCAAACCAACATGTCCCTCTAACATATTCGTTCTGACTCTCCTTGAAACTCCCAACGAAAATCACAGCATCTTCAACTCTGCCATCTCCATGTTTGCTTCCTCTTCACTACCTATTGTACCCATTACACTTTTTTTTTCTTCTTCACTGCTCTTCCACAATCCCCATTTCAGTGAACAGTGAACCTTACGCATCTCCTCCACCATTTCTATCTAGATCCTTTACCACCGTAACTTTCTGTACATCCTAATCTAACCCGGTCCCTTTCCCTGGGTAATCTGCACGAGTCATTTCCTCCCTTTGTGTTAAAGCTCTTATTCAGCTCTTCATACGCCTTTTACTTAGCCTTTGCCTTATCTAATATCCACTTATATTACTGTGTTCTTTCTTCATATATCTCTCCATCCCAATTTATTTTCCCAACCTCTTCTTCCTTAGACTTTTCTGGACTTCCTCATTGCACTAACAAGTATCTTTGCCTTCCTTCCTCTGTTCAAAGTTACACCAAACACCTCCCTATCTACCTTTCTCATCTTTGCAGTAGTTGCTTAGCAGTCCAGCTCATCACTGTCTCTCCTCTCTCCTAAATTTGGTACTACAATGCTCCTTCTTCAACTTTCCCCATCTGATCATTAGTTCAGCACTTACTTTTTTTATTTTTTATTCACCTTTAAGGTTTTTCTACGGACTAGAATCTGTCTCGTAATACTCTCACTTACATCACTTTTAGGTCTGTGATCTTTTTCAGGTTGCATCTTCTGTGTATACCAATCTTACACGTCACCCTGTGCTCCTCTTCTTTCTTAAGAATGTGTATTCACAAAACCCTTTTCCATCCTCTTTGCAAAATCCACCATCATCTTCCCTTCCTCAAACCTTTCCTGGACGCTATACATACCTACTCATAACCGCTGTTGCCTTCACCAACATGCCCATTTAAGTCTGCTCCAATAATGAAATTCCTCATTGCCTCTTCAGCTCCACGCTCTTCCCTCTGTCAGATACTTTCTTCACCTCTAAGGCACTCTTAATAAGATTATCTTTCACGATTAATCCTACACTATTTCTCCTTCCAACTATACCATAGTAGAACAGTCTGAAGGCGCCTCCAAACCTCCTAGCCTTATTTCCCTTCAACCTGTATGTCTTACCTTTATCCTCATCATCATATCAGCCAGCTGCCTCCCTGTGCCAGTCGTAGTGGCAACATTCAAAGATCCTTCTGCCACTTCCATTTCCTCTTCTATTGCCTCAGGAATGGCCTTGTCCCTCTCTTTCATCTTCCCTGCCCAAGAGTAACAAAGTTTCCGCAGGTACCAAGGTCGTCTACAGTACCGATGACAGTCGGTGGTAAAGTAAGTTTCAGTCGGGAAGGGTGATTGCGTAGATTCATCTAAAAGCATTAAATTTAGCCCAGATGTAGGCTATGTACTGTTATGATTTTTTTTAGAGTGCCAAGAGCAGTGTACACAGTGGCACCCTTTTTGGGGAAAGACCACCTGGTGAAGGGTATTTCCTCATATTTTTCGTATTTTCTCTGAAACGGTGCACCGGTTATCAAAATGTGAATGGATAAGAATAAAAAAGAAATTTCTGCAAAAGTTTATTTTGCTATTTTACTTGTGACTTGTATAATTTCTGCATAAGCCAGCCCGAAATGAGAAGGCGTATTTTCCATAAAAAAAAAAAAAAAAAAATCCCTCAATAACTCCTGGAAGACGTATTTGTCTAATATATATATATATATATATATATATATATATATATATATATATATATATATATATATCATAGGGTGAAAAATTAATGGTAAAACAGCTTTTTTCATATGATATGCATTTGTTCTTCATGTCATCATCTTCGCACACACAGGATTGAAAAAAAAAAAAAAGTTTTATACCGCAAATAGCTAAATAATTTAATTTATTGCAAGAGAAAATAAAGATGGTAATAAAGAGAATGAAAAGGCTCAACAAGATAATCGTGCGACGCGGCAAAAGGAGTAATAGCATGAGTGGAAGCAGAGTTATGATGGTTATGTGTGTCTGCGAGAAAGAAAGGGAAAGGATGCAAGGAGAAAGGGTGAGAGTGCGAAGGGGAAAGAAGGAGAGGGAGGGAAAGAGAGAAGGAGTGAGAAAGAGAGAGATAGATAGAGGAGGAGGAGGAGAAGAAGAATATAAAAAAAGGAAAAAGAAAGAGAAAGGGAAGAAGAAGGAGGATCAAGATCAGGATCAGTTGTACAAAAAAAAAAAAAAAAAAAAAAAAAAAAAAAAAAAAAAAAAAAAAAAAAAAAAAAAAAAAAAAAAAAAAAAAAAAAAAAAAAAAAAAAAAAAATGCGTATATACGAAATGAAAACACCAATACTCTAATAGACAAAAATCAGAAGGAGTCAATCCAGCAATGAACGAAAACAAAAGAAATATATTCCA
>BOPN01004095.1:110000-112500 GCA_017312705.2 Penaeus japonicus | reverse complement strand
TAACAGATGAAGTTGACAGACAAGTTGCTGTTTTAACGAATGTGATAAAGAATGCCATAGATGCTTCCGCTCCGTATAAAAAAAATTAAAGATAAAAATTAATAAAAATAAAAAATAAACAATAAGACGCCACCCTGCTCCTTGGATAAACGACGACATTAAGAGAGCCATAAGCGATAGAAATAACACTCACAAAGCTCTCAAAATAAACAGAGTTGATGCCACCCTTCAGGCTGAACATAAGCAAAAAAACAGAAATGTAAAAGCGCTTATCAAGTTCACAAAAGCAAACTATTTTAAAAACAAATTCAAAGGATGTAGACATGACTCTTCCGAAACTTGGAAACTGGTGAATACACTAGTGCTTAAGAAAAACACCACACAGAGTGTTGCATAAATTCCAGAAACAATATAAAACATTTAAATGACTTCTTTGCAGAACTCGGCAGACTCACCTATGAATAGACAATCGCCTCCACATTTCCACAAAACACAAGGCTCACAGTAAATTCTTTCAGACCACAACCAGTAGAAATAGAAACCACAATACTAACAATAAAACACTTGCGAGAAACAAACTCTGTAGGAGCGGATGGTATCGCCTATCGATTCATAAAGGATAGTCTACCTGCAATTGCGTACTATCTGACAGTCATTTTAAATACATTATAGTCACCGGTACTTATCCATCACTTTGGAAACATGGCATCATAACACCTATTTTCAAATAAGAAGATAAAGATGAGATGAATATTATTGCCCCATTATACTACTCCCAGTAATTTCGAGTTATTGAGAAAATAATTTCAAATCAATTAACAGCATTCCTGGAAGCAAATAACCTTCTATCTAACACGCAACACGGATTTATAAGTAAGCTATCAACCGAAACAGCATTATAGAAAATCACAAATAAAATTTATAGCAACATAGACAATAACCAAATATACAAATTAAGAAATCACGGAACTGATAACTATTGGTTTAGAAATTATTTATCTACCAGGACTCAATCTGTCAAAATACGTGAAAATCTCATTTGGTGTTTCACAAGGCTACATATTAGGCCCACTTTTATTTACTATATTTATTAATGACTTGTCGACAGTTGCAAAAAACTGTCTTATCATTCAGTACGCCGATGACTCTCAATTTCTTCACGCAGCCCCTATAAATAATTTAAACGAAATAATAGAAAACACTAAACAGACTTTAACAGAAGCAAAGACTTACTTTGAAAGAAATAGTCTAAAACTGAATCCACAGAAAACACATTTCATTTTCATAGGCAGCCGTCAAAGCAATCCCCACAGATACAACTATAGAATTCGAAGGTTGCTACATTAAACCAAGCACCTCAGTCAAAAACCTAGGAGTATACATAGACAGATATATGACTTTTGAAACACATATTGACTACATTTACAGGAAAGTAATGGGCACTTGATATACTTAAATCCCATAAAAGACAAAATCCCTACAGAAACAAGAATCACTGTCGTACAAACACTAGCCTTCAGTATCATTAACTACTGCCAAAACATCTGGGGTTCAACAAACAAAATACAAATAAAATAAAAAACACGCAAAAACTACAAAACTTTGCTGCAAGAGTAGCAATAGGAAATGTATACAAATTTGACTACATAACACCACACCAAGTGGTTAAAAATCCAACAAAAATACAAATATGACACAAGTATACTAATACACAAAATTATACAAGGACATTATCCACATTGGCTCTTACCTATAAAAACAATATCCAGTTTAACAGGAGTCGAAACAAGACAAAAAAAAATACATCTCCCAATATCAAAAGGAGTCAAATATTGAAAACAGGGGCAAGAAATATGCTAACCTTATGCAGATCCGAGGACCAATGATCTGGAACCATCTGCCACAACACCTTAGAAATATTTCTCACCTGAATACATTTAAAACAAAATTAAAAGAACATCTGCTGAATTATCAATGACAGCAGGCGCTTGAACATCAAGCCAAACACGGTATTTCAGTCAATTGTAATGTTAATATGTTGTCTATATTGGCTACACATATACCTTGTATTGTCTATGTTAATACTATGTTATTATCCGATGTAAATATTATACATGTAAATAGAATAACCATTGTAATTAATGGAATAAAGTATTTTGAATTTGAATTTGAACTCTTGCTATCCCCCCTTTCTCTCTCTTTCTCTCTCTCTGTCTCTCTCTCTCTGTCTCTCTCTCTCTCTTTCTTTCTTTCTCTCTCTCTCTCTCTCTCTCTCTCTCTCTCTCTCTCTCTCTCTTGTTATCTCCTCTCCCTCTCTCTCTCTCTCTTAATCGCTCGCTCTCTCTCTCTCTCTCTCTCTCTCTCTCTCTCTCTCTCTCTCTCTCTCTCTCTCTCTCTCTCTCTCTCTCTCTCTTAACCTCTCTCTCTCTCTTAACCTCTCTCTCTCTTTATGGCTCCCTCTCCTCTTTGTACAAATGTCCCTCGCCCCTTAACCCCTTCC
>BOPN01004095.1:100000-102500 GCA_017312705.2 Penaeus japonicus | reverse complement strand
CAAACGTGTGTCTGCCTTCATGTGTGTGCTCACAGTGTGTGTGTTTGTGTGTTTGTGTGTGTGAGAGAGAGAGAGAGAGAGAGAGAGAGAGAGAGAGAGAGAGAGAGAGAGAGAGAGAGAGAGAGAGAGAAACATGACAACGCAAAACCCCAAAACAAGTATTTTCAAAATAGGTCAATGGAGGTCATAAGCAAATCTTTATCAACAGGCAACACTAATTACAGGTAATTATTATTCACAATCCTTGATATACAGCAATTAGACACACCAAAACTGTCAATATTGACGCATTAAATAATCAGCGAGCAATCATTTCCCTTTAAGCACGACATTGAATAATCATACATAAGAGAGTACAAGAGAGTCTATGAAGGGGGATGGGAAGGGGGGAAGGGTACGAGGGGAGAGAGGGGGGGGGCTGGGGGAAAGAAGAGGAGGAAAAGAGGGGGGGGGGAAGAATGAAGTTATTCTGTTATTAATATTATCGTTTTTATTTTTGTTTCCTCATCATTGTTATCATCAATGTCATTTTTTTCTCTTTCTTCTTCTCTTTCACTCTCTATCTCTCTCTCTCTCTCTCTCTCTCTCTCTCTCTCTCTCTCTCTCTCTCTCTCTCTCTCTCTCTCTCTCTCTCTCTCTCTCTCTCCTTCTCTCTCACAAGCTCTCTCTCTCTTCACTCCCTCTCTCTCTTCCCTTCTGTGAGAATTATATATAATGCTATATACGATATTAAATACAAAATAAATCAAATACAAATACCATATGACTGATTGCACTCTAATCCAGCGAGGCAATCGCCGGGTCAGGTCAGGTCCATTTTTTCTTTTTGATTGATGGCTAATTCACGCATAGGCCCCTTTTCCAAGCACTTAGACCCTCAAAATGAGCTTAATTCCTCGATTATCACGCCCCGTACATTCCAGACTACTTTCCCGCATAACCACCGTTGGGGACGTCGGATGCGAACCCCTTCCATATAAGCAGGATGTTTGGAACATACCGACAGACCGGGAATCGACTACGCTACCGTTGACACCTGATTTCCCCACCTGTACATACGGGTTGTGATATTGTTTATTGCTGTGGCCATTGTGCTGTAGTGAATATATCTATCGTGCACCATAACGTCAGACTATCTGCGTTATGGAATAAACCTGAACTGTTCAAACCCTGTGTCTGGCATCACTTCCTATTTTGTGGTGGGTTGTTAATTACAACAGACTAAGACAATCCTCACACCCTCTCTTTCTCTTTCTCTCTCTCTCTCTCTCTCTTCCCCTCTATCTCTCTCTCTCTCTTCCCCTCTATCTCTCTTTCTTCCCCTCTCTTTCTCTCTCTCTTCTTCTCTCTATCTATCTATCTATCTTTCTCTCTCTCCTTTTCTCTCTCTCTCTCTCTCTCTCTCTCTCTCTCTCTCTCTCTCTCTCTCTCTCTCTCTCTCTCTCTCTCTCTCTCTCTCTCTCTCTCTCTCTTTCTCTCTCTCTCTCTCTGTCTCTCTCTCTCTCTGTTCATTAGCAGTCATATCTATGTCTGCTCGGTCAGTATTGATTGGTAAAATCCTCAGCACTTATACTCTTTGATTAGAGACCATGATTTGGCTCTGTATTTCGGTTCCTGTATCCTACTTCTCACTAAGGGAGCTCTCCTTGATAGGGATCTAGTGGCTTCCTTTTGGCAGGTTGTGGCTTTCGATTTTGTTTAAGTTCTTTTACAGCAAATCGTCACGGTTTTGTGAGATTTTTTTTTCTGCTGAGTAGCTGATATAGATATTTATTAATATGGATGTATCTAGGTATGGTTTTATTTTATATGGATTCTCTTGTTAGAGCCATTTCATAAGTTCTGGTTTCTAGTATAAAAAAAAAATGTTTGGAGACGCGGATAACTTCTATGGGTCTTGGAGATTAGAGTCTGGATGTCTGGTAGATTTTTTTTTTTTTTTTTTTTTTTTTTTTAATAATGTTAATAGCGGAGGAAATATCACAATATAACGTCTCCTTTAGATTTTTTTTCTTTTTTTTTTCTTTTTTTTTTACCTTCTATATGTTGACTTGAGTGCTAACAACATTGCCTTTGTCACTTAACTCAACTTAGCCTTTGCCACTCACCCTCACTCCATCCCAGGACCAACAGTCTACCGACCCTCCCGCTCTTCCTTCTCTGTGTGAGCTGCCGTGCGGAAATAGCCCCTCGGGACGGAAACGGTGTGGGAGAAATTGGAAAGTTTCTTTTTTTTCTCACAGTTGTACGTGGCAAGTACTCTATTCCCAGGATCTCTGGCCAACTCTTCAATGGAATTCCGAGGTACTTGATTTGCATGTATTCATAGGCCCTATTCCAATCTACTTCAATTTTTTTTTTTTTTTTCTTTGCATTAATTAGCAGAGCACAGAGGATTTCTGTTACGGGCTGGTTATTGGTCGTTCCTTTCCTCTCTTCTTTCTTTGGTTTTTTGTTTCTCTTCCGTTAGAGAACACTAAGGCTAATTCTTAAAAAAAAA
>BOPN01004095.1:72500-75000 GCA_017312705.2 Penaeus japonicus | reverse complement strand
TCCCTTCCTTCTCCATCCCTCCCCCTACTTCTCTTCCCTCTCCTTCACTACCCTCCGCTTCTCCCTCCCTTCCCTCCCCTTCCCTTCCCTTCCCTTCCCTTCCAGAGAGGTATTTCAGTGAGGCGAAAGTTGACAGATCGATTGACAGAGGAAAATTCATTCGAAAATCATCATTATTTTAAGCAATTTCACATCGGTGCGTTTGGGGTCAGTCAACCAATGAGATTTTCATAAATCATGGTGCTGGTGAGTTGTGAGCGCAGACCACTCGTGTCATAATGCCCGAAGGACAGGGGCGGGGTGGGGTGGAGGACGGGGGAGGGAAAGAGAGGGAAAGAGATAGATAGAAATGGGTGAAGAAAGAGAGAGAGGAGGAGAAAGGGAAAGAGATAGATAGAAATGGGCAAAGAGAGGGAGAGAGAGGGAGAGGAAGAGAGAGGGAAAGAGATAGATAGAAATGGGTGAAGAGAGTGAGAGGGAGAGGGAGGGAGAGAGAGGGAAAGAGATAGAGAGAAATGGGTAAAGAGAGAGAGAGGGAGAGGGAAAGAGATAGAGAGAAATGGGTAAAGAGGGAGAGGGAGAGGGAGGGAGAGAGAGGAAGAGGGAGGGAGAGACAGGGAAAGAGATAGATAGAAAAGGGCAAAGAGAGTGAGAGGGAGAGAGAGGGAAAGTGATAGATATAAAAGGGCAAAGAGAGAGAGAATGGGGGGAGGAGGCAACCAGAAAGAAAATAAGAGAGAGGAAGAGAAACATAGAGAAACAAAGAGTGAGAGGGAGAGAGAAAAAAACAGATAGACATAAGAGGACAAAGAGAGAGAGAGGGGGGAGGAGGTCGAAAAGGTAAACAGAAAGAAGAGAAGAGAGGGGGAGGGATAGAGAAGTGAACAGACAATAAGAGGGAAAGAAAGATGGGGAGAGAGAGGAAAAGATAGATAGAAAAGGGCAAAGAGAGAGAAGGGGGAGGGAGAGAGAGAAAGGGAAAGAGATAGATAAAGAGAGAGAAGGGAAGAGATAGATAGAAAAGGGAAAACAGAGAGATAGGGAGGAGTAAGTAAAGGAAACCAGAAAGAAAAGAAGAGAGAGGAAGTGCAACAGATAGAAATAGACAAAGAAAGAGGGGGAGAGAGAGGAACAGATAGATAGAACAGAATATATAGAGAGAGAAGTAGGGAAGGGGGTATATAGAAATAAACAAACAGAAAAAGATAAAGAGAGAAAGAAGGTGAGGGACAGACAGACAGAAAAAAAGTGAGAGGCATTGGCAGACAGAGAATAGGAGAGAGGGGGATAGAGAGAAAGAAACACATAAGAAGAGGTAAAAAGAAAGGAGGGAAGCAGAGAGGGAGAGAAACAGGAAGAGCGAACAAAATGCATCTTTCTACCCCCCCCCCTCCCACCGTCCTCTCTTACCCCTCACCCCCCCCCCCCCTCCTTCCTCATCCCTCCTCCTTCTCCTTCACACTCTTCTCTTTTCCCTCTTCTCCCCGTCCTCTTCTCTTCTCCCTCTTCTCCCCTTCCTTTCCTTCCTCGCCCCTCCTCCTCCTCTTTCTCCCTCTTCCCTTTTCCCCTCTTCTCTTTTCCCTCTTCTCCTTGTCCTCCCCCCCTCCTCTTATCCCCCTCCCCCTCCTCTTATCCCCCTCCCCCTCCTTCCTCACCCCTCCTCCTCCTCCTTCACTCTCTTCTTTTTTCCCTCTTCTCCCCGTCCTCTTCTCTTCCCCTTCTTCTCCCCTTCCTTTATTTCCTCACTTCTCCTCCTCCCTCTCCCTCTTCTCTTCTCCCCTCTTCTCTTTTCCCTCTTCTCCCTCCTTCCTCACCCCTCCTCCTCCCCCTCCCCCTCCTCCTCCTCCCCTCCCTCCTCCTCTTGTTCCCTCTCCTCCTCCTCCTCCTCTTATTGTTCCCATTCCTCCTCCCTTCTCCCCTTCCCTTCTTTCCTCACTCCTCTTCCTCCTCCTCCCTCCTCCTCTTCTCTTCTCCCCTCTTCTCTTTTCCCTCTTCTCCTTGTCCTCTTCCCCCCCTACTCTTACCCCACTCCTTCCCCTCCTTCCTCCCCCCTCCTCCTTCTCCTCCCTCCTCCTCCCTCCTTCCTCACCCCTCCTCCTCCCCTCCTTCCACACCCCTCCTCCTCCTCCTCCTTCCTCACCCCTCTTACTCCTCCTCCTTACCCTCACCCTCCTCCTCCCTCCTTCCTCACCCCTCCTCACCCCTCCCTCCCTCCTCCCTCCTCCCTCCTTCCTCTCCCCTCCTCTCTCCCCCTCCTCCTCCTCCTCCCTCCTCCTCCCCTCCTCCCTCCCCTTTCCCTCTTTCCTCACCCCTCTCCTCCTCCTTCCTCACCCCTCCTCCTCCCCTCCTTCCACACCCCTCCTCCTCCTCCTCCTTCCTCACCCCTCCTCCTCCTTCCTCACCCCTCCTACTTCTCCTCCTCCTCCTCCTCCTCCCTCCCCCTCTCCTCCTCCCTCCTCCTCCTCTTCCTCCCTCCCTCCCTCCCCCTACCCTCCTTCCT
>BOPN01004095.1:42500-52500 GCA_017312705.2 Penaeus japonicus | reverse complement strand
CCTCTCTTCCTCTTATCCTATTTCATTTCTTCTATAATCCTTAATAGCACCTAGGCCTATAAATCAATAGATAATACCTAGGCCTAAATATTCAATTACAAACTCCCTTGCTGAAAGGATAATTCCACTTCCTGAAAGAAATATGATAATTTAGAAGCAGAAGAAAAGTTAGGAACGCTTTAAGTTTTCTAAAGGGAATGTAAGTGTAATTAATTAAATCGTTTCGTTACCTAAGTTAGTTTATCATTAAGTCATTTAATTAGCTAAGTCATCTAGGCATTTATGTCATTCGAGTTCTCTAAGTCATCTTAGGTTTTTAACTATTCGTCTGTATCATCTTAAGTTGGCATTTCTTAACCTATGATTTACGATCGAGTCTTGGATTAGGTTGTTGAGGAATGATAGCTGTGATTCATAGAGAAAATTTAAAATGGATGATGATAGAAAAAATAACAGTTGTGATTCATAAAGAACATTAAAAAAGGATGATAATAAACAAATAACAGTTGTGATTCATAAAGAAAATTGAAAAAATAATGACAAAAAGTATATATAAAACTGGACATTCTTATTTTCTGTCCTTTTTCTATTCAAGAATTTTAGGGAGAGAAAGAGACAGAGAGAGAGAGAGGGAGAGAGAGAGAGAGAGAGAGAGAGAGAGAGAGAGAGAGAGAGAGAGAGAGAGAAGAATGAACATACAGATAGACAAACAGGGAGTGAAAAAGGAAGAAGAAGAAAATAGATACTAGACACATGGACAGACAAATCACAAAGGAGAGAGAAAGAGAAAGATGGAGAGACAGAGAGAGAGAAAGAGACACAGATAGAGAGAGGGAGAGAGAGAAAAGGAGAGGCAGAGAGAGAGAAAGAGAGATCTCTTCCTTCTTCTTTCGCTTTTCATCTCTCTTTCGTTATTTTTCTCTCTCTTTCTCTCTCTCTCTTCCTTATTTACATTTTTTCCCTTTATGTCTTCTGTCTTTTTTTATTATTATTATTCTATCATCATCATCATCATTATCCTCCTGCTCCTCCTTCCCCCAACCACTATCATCATTACCCTGACTCCTCATCCTCCTCTTCCTCCTCTTCCTCCTCCACCCCCTCCTCCTCCTCTTCCTCCTCATCCTCATCATCATCATCCTCATCCTCCTCATCCTCATCCTCATCCTACTCCTCTTCCTCCTCCTCCTCCTACTCCTCCTCTTCCTCCTTATCCTCCTCGTCCACCACCACCTCCTCCTCCTCCTCCTCCTCCTCCTCGTCCTCCTCCTTGCCCCGCCACCATCATCATTACCCTGACTCCCTCCTCTTCATTACCTTCTATCTCACTCCTCCCCTCCCCACCCCCACTTTATCTCCTCTCCCCAACCCCCCCGGCTTACCCCTATCCCTACCCCTTTACCTCCAAGATGCAGCATCTCTCTAAGGAATCTTGCGCAAGATCATCCCCGATCTTATCCACCGCGCCCACCATCCTACTCTAGTACCCCTCCTCCATATCTCTTTATAGACTTTCCTCCCCTTCTTCGCTCTTCTTTACTCCTTTCCCTTTTTCCTCTCCCTCCTCTTTAAACAACGAAGACATCCAAAACCATCCCGGTTTATGCTCTTGAATTGTTATTGCAGGGGGGTGCCTCAGGTGGGCGAGGGGGGAGGGGGGGAGAAAGGGAGGGGAGAGAGAGTGAGAGAAGGGAAGAAAGCGTGGGGGGGAGAGAAAGAGAGAGGGGGGGGGGGAGAGAGGTGGGAAAGAGTGTGGGAGAGGGAAAGAGAGAGAGGTGGAGAGAAGCAGAGGGTAAGAGAGAAGTGAGAGAGAGGAGAGGGAGAGTGAGAGGGAGAAAGGGAAAGAGAAAAGGTGAAAAAGAGAGAATGAGGGAGAAAGAGGGAGGGGGGGAAGGGGGAAGGATGAGAGATGGAAAGTAGAGGTAGTGTGCGTATGTGTGTCCACATGTACGATTCTTTCAATAGAAAAATGAGAGACTTTCCCCTTCGTTTTAATCTATTTATTCTCTGAAAAAAAGAATAATTCGTTAAACTTAACGGGCAGACTGTGAAGCTCTTGAACTTCCTCCTTCTTTATTTTCATATTTCTATTTTTTCTTGCTCATTTGTATTTTTCTCTCTCTCTTTCCCGAAATCCTCTCTTTAACAATAAGTCCCCCGTAGTATATAAGGCCTCCACTTTAGTGCTTCGAAAGTTAACCGGAGAAAAATTTACCTAAAATACCATAAAGGGATCAAAAGCCATTTTCAGTTTAACGGACGCCATAGTTAGGAAGTATTGAGTAGATCCCTGGTTAGGAGAGACATGGAGGGCAGAGAACAAGAAAAAGATATAGGGAGGGCGAGAGAGAGAGAGGGGGGGGAATCGGTTGAGGAGAGGGAGAGGGAGAGAGGGAGTGTGTGTGCGTGAGAGAGAGAGGGGGATTGGTTGAGGAGAGGGAGAGGGAGAGATGGAGTGGAGAGAGAGAGTGTGTGTGTTAGAGAGAGAATAACTGGGAGTGGGAATGGAGAGAAGGAGAGGGAGAGGGAGAGGAAGAGAGAGAGACTAACTGAGAGTGGGAATGGAGAAAAGGAGAGGGAGAGGGAGAGGAAGAGAGATAGTGTCTGTGAGAGAGAGAATGACTGGGAGTGGGAATGGAGAGAAATAGAGGGAGAGGGAGAGAAAGAGAGAGAGAGGATAACTGGGAATAGGAATGAAGAGAAATAGAGGGAGAGGAAGAGGAAGAGAGAGAGTGTCTGTGAGAGATAATGATTGGGAGTGGGAATGGAGAGAAATAGAGGGAAAGGGAGAGGAAGAGAGAGAGTGTGTGTGTGAGAGAGAGAGAATAACTGGGAGTGGGAATGGAGAGAGATAGAGGGAGAGGGAGAAGAAGAGAGAGAGTGTGAGAGAGAGAGAAAGAATAACTGGGAGTGGGAATGGAGAGAAGGAGAGGGAGAGGGAGAGGAAGAGAGAGAGACTAGCTGGGAGTGGGAATGGAGAGAAGGAGAGGGAGAGAGAGTGTGTGTGTGAGAGAGAGAGAATAACTGGGAGTGGGAATGGAGAGAAATATAGGGAGAGGAAGAGAGAGAGTGTGTGTGTGAGAGAGAGAGAATAACTGGGAGTGGGAATGGAGAGAGATAGAGGGAGAGGGAGAAGAGAGAGAGTGTGAGAGAGAGAGAAAGAATAACTGGGAGTGGGAATGGAGAGAAGGAGAGGGAGAGGGAGAGGAAGAGAGAGAGACTAGCTGGGAGTGGGAATGGAGAGAAGGAGAGGGAGAGAGAGTGTGTGTGTGAGAGAGAGAGAATAACTGGGAGTGGGAATGGAGAGAAGGAAAGGGAGAGGAAGAGAGAGAGTGTGTGTGTGAGAGAGAGAGAGACTAACTGAGAGTGGGAATTGAGAGAGACAGGAGGAGAAAGAGGGAGAGAGTGTGTGGGTGTATGAGAAGCGGTGGGAGTGGGAATGGAGTGAGAGGGAGGGAGATCGGGAGAGAGAGAAGGAAGTGAGAGAGAGGGAGGGAGGGGGTTGAGAGGGAAAGAGGGGGAGATGGATAAAGGGCGAGAGGGAGAGGGGAAGAAAGAGGTAGAGGGAGAGAGAGAAAGAAAGAGAGAAAGGGAGAGAGGATGAGGTTGAGAGAGGGGGAGAGAGGAAGAGAAAATAAAAGAGAAAAATAATACGAAAAACAAAATGTAAATAAAAACAAGAGATTCAAGAAATGGAGAAAAAATAATTTTTAAAAATGCACACAAAATCATAGACGCAAGTTCATTGGAAAAAAACAGCCACAAGAATCAAACACAGAAAAAAGAAAAAAAGAAAAAAACACAAAAATAAAAATGCATCCACCCACGCTTTAACCGAGTCTCCTGTCACCAACGCTATGTCACAAAGGGTCAAGAAAGGTCACGAAAGGTCAAGACGAAGATAAAAAAGAAACACGAAAGGTCAGAAGAATATGAAAGCAAAAGAAGATAAAATTTCTTCTAAGTTGTTAAGTATACCTTCGTATAGGATATATTGTTGTTTAAAATTTTGTAATGAGATATAGCACGTACCTCGACATTGAGTGTTTTTCTAAGCGCAATGTACACATACTCTACACATGCAAACAAACAACAGAAACCTCACACACACTCTTAACTTAATTCCTCCAACGCACTTTTCTTTTCTCTGTTTTTTAATCCCTTTCACACTCCCCTTCACAATACCCCAATCTCTTTGATCCCCCCCCCCCCCCT
Source organism: Penaeus japonicus (assembly GCA_017312705.2). NCBI lineage: Eukaryota > Metazoa > Arthropoda > Malacostraca > Decapoda > Penaeidae > Penaeus > Penaeus japonicus. The sequence goes on along the minus strand of BOPN01004095.1, from coordinate 48,285 downwards.
GGAAACCCCTGCAACTAACCCCAACCCCTCTTTCCCTCCCTCCCCCCAAAAAAAAAAAAATCCTAAATCCTTCCCCAACTACCCGACTCTATAGCCAACCTTACCCTACTAATCCCTAGACACACAACCCTACCCTGCCCCCTCCTTACCTCCATCCCCACCCCCACACCCCACACAACCCCACTCAAAATAACCACCCTACCCTACTATCCCCCACCCCTTCCCCCCCTTTCACCCCAACCCCCCCTTCCTCATCTCACCCTTTCAACCCCCCATCCTCACCCGCCCCCCTTTTCACCCCCCCTCCTTCCTCACCCCACCTCACCCCAACCCCCCTTCCTCACCCACCCTCCTTCCTCACCCCCCCCTTCCTCATCAGCCCCCCCCTTCCTCAACCACCACCCTTCCTCACCCAACCCCTTTCCTCACCCACCCCTTCCCCAACCCCCTTCCTCTCCCCACCCACCCCTTCCTCACCCCAACCCCCTTCCTCACCCACCCCCCTTCCTCACCCCAACCCCCTTCCTCACCCCACCCCCCTTCCTCACCCACCACCCCTTCCTCACCCCAACCCCCTTCCTCACCCACCCCCCTTCCTCACCCCAACCCCCTTCCCCAACCCCTCCTTCCCCAACACCTCTTCCCCAACCCCTTCCTCACCCCCCACCCCCCTTCCTCACCCCCACGCGTCGAGACTTCGCAAGATCGTCGCGTCTTTGATCAGGTTCTCGCCGACGCTTGATTGCTAACTTGCGCCAACGACCGAACTTGGCTCGACGCTGATCCCTCGCCGGGTGAAGGAAAGGCGGGGGGGGAGGGAGGGGGGATGGGACGGCGGGGAGGGGACGAGGGAGGAGGGAAGGAGAAGGGGGATGGGGAAGGGGGAGGGGACGAGGGAGGTGGGAAGGGGAAGGGGGAAGGGAAGGTGGAGGGAAAGGCGGGGGATGGGAAGGCGGGGGACGAGGAAGGTGGGAAGGGGAAGGGAAAGACTGGGGATGGGAAGGCGAGGGACGAGGAAGGTGGGAAGGGGGAAAGGGGAGGGGAAGGGGAGGGGGAAGGTGGGAAAGGGGAGGGGAAGGAAAGGGAGGGGAGGGAGGAAGGGGGAAGGCGGGGGAAGAGGAAGGAGCGAAGGGAAAGGGAAGGGCTAGGAGGAGGGAGGAGGGAAGGGGGAGGGGGAAGGGGTCTTAATCAGTATGGATTTTCGTTTCCCAGATAGTTTTTTTTTTTTTTACTTTTTTCTGTTTAATATGGATTTCGAGGTCGTATTGTCGCTTTTTTTCCTTTTATTTTTATTTGGAAGGGGGATCTGGGTAATTAAGGTTGCTTGATGAATTTGTATAGGGAGCGCTATTTGTCTATCTTATATATATATAATATATATATATATATATATATATATATATATATATATATATATGTGTGTGTGTGTGTGTGTGTGTGTGTGTGTGTGTGTGTGTGTGTGTGTGTGTGTGTGTGTGTGTGTGTGTGTGTGTGTGTGTGTGTGTATATATATACATATATATATATATATATATATATATATATATATATATATATATATATATATATATGTATATATATATATATATATATATATATATATATATATATATATATGAATGGTACGTTATACATTCGAAATTGTACTGATGAACCGGATATGAATAAAAATAAACGATTATGATGAATGTACGATTATCTGACCTTAAATCACATATGCTGCCTTGTGAAATTATCTCGTCTCTTTCACATAAAGAGCGTACATGTGTGTGTGTGTGTGTGTGTGTGTGTGTGTGTGTGTGTGTGTGTTTGTGTGTGTGTGTGTGTGTATGTGTGTGTGTGTGTATGTGTGTGTGTGTCTAGGTATGTGTGTACCTCCTACTAAACCCACTAATTTTCTCTTATCTCCACACTTCCCCTCTCAAAGCACCCTATCCAACGACCACCACCTTACCCACTTACCCACCCACCCACCCACCCACCAGCCCACCCGCCCACCCGCCCACCCACCCGCCCACCCCGCGACGAAATCTCGCATTTTTCAACAAAGTCTAACTCCTCATCTGGGAAGAAATAAGAGGCAAGTCGCGGAACAAATGAAGTGCGGCTTGTGGGATCAGAGCGCAGGGACTACGGTCGGGAATCGCATGTAAGCTGCTTTATGCCGGGATCAAGGAACAATTGGAGTTTCCGATCTCCCTCCCAGCGGCGCCAGTTTATTTGATTAGGGAATCGGCGAAGGTAAGGTTATAACGGAGCGGGTTACATTGACCGCGTTTATACAAGAGGGGATCGAGGCGGTGGGGGTGGAGGGAGGAGGAGGAGGGAGGGGGATTGGGTGAGGGAAGGAGGGAGGGAGGGAGGGAGGGAAGGGGAGGGAAGGGGATGAGTGCTATTGAGAAGTGCTTTGCGTTTGTTGTAAGAGCTTCGAGAGAAGTTAAGGAGAAGGAGAGTGAAAAGGAGAGAGATAGAGAGAGATCAAAAGTGAGTTGTTTTTGTTTTTGTTTTTTTGTAAAGAAATATAAAGAAAATGATATGAAAATAAAACGACGGAGACCTGACGCGAGAGTTGCCAAAGCGTCCTTTCGTAAAATTTCCCTCGCTCTTGGCAGCCACGACCGTGTCACTGTTCCATCACTATTATCGTTGAATCGAAAACCTAACTGACGATATTAGAAACTAGTTATTGGCTCGCTGCAGATCACCCAAGGTTATTACCCCCATAAAGTTTGGTGTGATAGATTTTACCTTCCTATTTATATGCGTTTCCGATGAACAGAAATCGTGTCTGCTCCGTTTTCTTTTTGGCTTTCCGTTTTCTTTGGTGTTGTGGTTGAACGTGTTTGAAACATGTTTTTTTTTTTTTTTTTGTCTTAATTCTCTCTTTTGTTTATTCGTCTTCGTTGCGTTCCATGCTACTCTGTTTCTTTTTATCATTGTCATAATATTTAAAACAGCATAAAACGAAACAGATATGACAGAAATAAGAAGGGTATGATAAATTGAATGTGAAAATTTATATTCAAAATTTGTTCATTATGACATGAACATTATTATCATCATTATTATAGTTTACATATCATTAATGATGATTATCATTATCCTTATTATTATCATATCTTCACCTTCATCACCATTGTCATTACTATTAATATTAGATATTTTAATAATAATGATGTTGACAATACAAAAGATATTGTCATCTATTCTTCCTCTATTCTTCACCCTCTTTCTTTTCCCACTTCCTCTTCATATCCTCTTTCTTCTCTCTATACGCTTTCCCGTTTTTCTCTTGATCTTCTTCTTCCTATTTGTCTTCGTCGTCCTCTTACCCTTTTTCTTCCTCCTCCTCTTCTTCTTCCTCCCTTTCTAATTCCTCTCCCACTTCTTCTTCGTCTTTTCTTTGCTCTTTCTCAACCTCTTCTCTTCATCTACTTCTTCTTCCTCTGTCCCTTGATCTTTATCTCCCTCTTCCTCTCCTCCTTCTTATCTCTTCATCCTCCTCCCTTCTTCATCCTCCTCCCCATCTTCATCTTCCTCCCCCTCTTCCTCCTTCTCCTTCATCCTCCCCCTCTTCCTCCACCTCCTCTTCTTCCTTCATCTTCTCTTCTTCATCCTCCTCCCCCTCTTCATCCTCCCCCTCCTTCATCACCCCCTCTTCCTCCTCCTTCTCCTCCTTCATCCTCCCCCTCCTTCATCCTCCTTCCCTTTTACAGATCCTCCTCCCCCTCTTCCTCCTCTTCCTCCTCCTCTCCCTCTTCATCCTCCTCCCCCTCTTCATCCTCCTGCCCCTCATCCCCCCTCCTTCATCCTCCTCCCCCTCTTCCTCCCCCTCCTTCATCCTCCTCCCCCCTCTTCATCCTCCTTCCCTTTTACAGATCCTCCTCCTCCTTCATCCTCCCCTCTTCACCCCCCCTCCTTCATCCTCCTCCTCCCCTTCCATCCTCCCCTCTTCATCCCTCCCTTCATCCTCCTTCCTTTACAGATCCCTCCTCCCCCTCTTCCTCCTCTTCCTCCCTCCTGCCCCTCTTCATCCCCCTCCTTCATCCTCCTCCCCTCTTCATCCCCCCTCCATCCTCCCTCTTCATCCCCTCCTCCTTCATCCTCCCCCCTCTTCCTCCCCCTCCTTCCTCCCCCCTCCTCTTTTCCTCCCCTCTTCATCCTCCTTCCCTTTTACAGATCCTCCGACATTCCACTGATAGATCGCCTTACCTGTCCCTTTCATTAATAACACGCTCTCTTGGCACACGACCAATATATGATAAAAAATCGGAAAACGCTAGAAAAAAAAAAAAAAAAAAAAAAACGATTTAAAAAAAAAAAAAAAAAAAAAAAAAAAAAAAAAAAAAAAAAAAAAAAAGTTTTTACAAAAAAGATAATAAAAAAATAAGGGAGGGGGGGTGAAAAATTCCTATCATCTCCAGCACATAAATTCCCGCGTCTTCAACAAATGAAAAAAATGTCAAAAACCTTCTCCATTTCGAGAAATTATTTTCCATCTCCGTTATGTACACTGCCGTATAGACCGAGGGAAGACATATCCTTCAGGAGAATTTTGGTCCGTTTTGTCTATTTTCTTTTTTATTTTGTCTTTTTTTTTATCATTATTGATACTATTTTTCTTTTTTCTTCAGGGGGGGGGGGTATGGAGGCTGAATGCTTTGATTTTGTTTTTTTTTTGTTTTTTTTATTGTGGTTATTATCATCTTCATAATCTTCATATTCTTCCTTTTGGAATTTGTTTTATCACCAGAGTTATTCCATGTTCTTTTCGTACTTGTTTTTGGTATCATATCTTCTGTTTTTTTTCTGTCTTTCTCCCTCGTTTCTTATTTTTTTCTACGTCTCTCTCTCAGTTTTCTTGTTCATTGTCTCTCTCTTTCTCTCCTTAACGTCTTTCTCTATTTCTCTTTTTTCTCTCTCTCTATTACACTTTTTTCTCTCTATTTCTCTTTTTTTTTTTTTGTCTATTTCTCTTTTTTTTTGTCTATTTCTCTTTTTTCTCTCTCGCTATATATCTCTTTTTTCTCTCTCGCTATATATCTCTTTTTTCTCTATATATTTTTATCTCTCTCTTTCTCTCTCTCCACGTCATTTTTTTCTCTCTTATTTTCTTTTCTCCTTTCTCTGTCTCTTTATGATGAATTGCCCAGATGCTGAGCAATCAACAGAAGCTTTAACAAAATTAGAAGAAATCGAAGGAAGCTAAGACAACAGAATACGACAAGCGAGTAATCGTGAAAATAGTAGAGCAAATGACAGTAATAAAAAAAAAAAAAATTAATCAATAAATAAATGAAAATAAAATTTAAAAGAATAAAAAATCATCATATCCAGGTTTGAGCTTCATAACTCCAAGCTGAGAGTGTCTTCTCAGAAGTCAAATACCTACGGGAAGCCTTCAGAGCAAAGCCAAACAGGATGGAATTAAAATGTTAGTTGATAGAGAAAAATGTGAACCTCAAAGCAATGGCGGGTCTAAAAAGCATGATGCTATCCCCGACTTGGATTGCAGAGAGTAAAATAAAAGAATTTAGCAAATTAACTCGAGACGGAGATTTGCCGGGTTCGTCAACGGGATTGTCAGTTAAGTTTTTTTTGGGTAGAGTTGCCATGTAAGAGCTGTTCAATTCATCCTCCCACGCCCCCACTCACCACGGAGTCCAACAAGGGGAAGCTGTGCACTGAGGCCATGCTCAGAAGCCACAGGGGTGATGGGAGGATATACGCAACCCCTGCCTCACGTTGATGGCACTCGCAAGACCATGCGATTGCCTGCAAGACA
>BOPN01004095.1:22500-30000 GCA_017312705.2 Penaeus japonicus | reverse complement strand
GAAATTATGAACTACTATCATGTATCAACAACTGTGAATTTTGGCTACGCTTTAGCAGATTTCGAACCATTTCTGCTCGTCTCCCACACCATATATTTCCTTGTCTTCACACAACATATTTCTTCATATCAATCATTTGTTTGAGATAAATGTATTGCATTTGTCTTACTTTTCTTTTTATTTCGTTTTTTTTATTACTAAAGAGAAGTGGAGTTGTGTTTTTGTTCTTTCTCTCATGATTTTTTGTTGCTTTGTTTTGTTTTTGTGTGTTCTGTTGTTTATTTCTTTGTAAACTAATTTTTTTTAATCTAATGAGTTTCTTTTCATTGGATGTGCTGTGTTTTTTATGGAACTGCTCAATGAATTAACTTGGTCGACATTTGCATTCTCGCTTCATCCTAACTTCATTTAAATATTGTTGCATTTGTTGCTTGGCTCGTTTGCTCTTTTTTTTCTTTCTCCCTTTCTCTCTTTCTCTTTCTATCTCTCTCCCTCTTTCGTTTTCTTTCTTTCTATCTCTCTCAATCTCTCTCTCTCTCTCAATCTCTCTCTTTCTCTCTCTCTCTTTCTCTCTCTTTCTCTTTCTATCTCCCTCTCTCAATTTCTCTCTCTCTTACTCTCTCTCTCTCTCTCTCTCTCTCTCTTGCCTTTTTTAAATACAGATCTTGCAATCTTAGTTCAATCATTTCTGCATCATTTAACTTTAAACTTGCTTTCATTTCTTTACCATTCTTTTTGTTGTTTTTTCGTTTCGTATTGCAACATTTGGAGTCAGCGTTAATGACGTAATTATTTTCATTACACGATATACTTTACTTTACACTCATTAGTGCGTCCATTCATTTAACATTTGTTTTGTTCTTGTATAAGTGCTACTGTTAGTTTTTATCCTATTCCTCTTCTTCATATTATTACTGTCGTTATTATATTTCGTCTTGCAATTCGTTATTAGTCAATAATCTTTTGCATTGTACTTGTATTGATCTAATGGTATTTTTATTATTTAACTTTATCCTTAACTTTCTCCCATGATATTTCTTTACTTATATATATATATATATATATATATATATATATATATATATATATATATATATATATATATACACATTTATATACATGTATATACATATATGTATACATACATATATATATATATACATATATATATATATATATATATATATGTATATATATATATATATATATATATGCATATATCGGATTATCTTGTTATATCGTTGTATTCCACAGATTGCTTATTTGGTTGTTTTTTGTTGCTCTTCTTAATCAGACGTATTGTCTTTTGCTTTTGCAATCAATCGCCCTTTATTACTTTGAGACTTTTATCTTGAAAATGATTGCTAGTTATTTCCTTTGCCTTTTTTAATAAAGCTTTTTATCCGGTTTTATTTTGTTACAGTAATTAAAAGAAGTGCATTTATAAGTATTATTGTACTGAACTATAAATTCTTAAACGGATTATTAAAGATATAGAAAAATAAACGTTGCTATCACAAACATCAAAGTCATGCTACTGTAGATACTACCACATTGTAATCATCATAATCGTTGCCTTTGTTATATTCACAATCGCTTTCACGCTTCCATAACATAATAACTAATAGTAACCGAGGAAATTGGGTTCAATTAGTCATATAGTTAACGATACACAAAACATTTCACAAATATCGTACACAAGTGATGACATGTAGATACACACACATCTCACACGCACACACGCACACACTCACACAATGGCACACACACACACACACACACACACACACACACACACACACACACACACACACACACACACACACACACACACACACACACACACACACACACACACTCACTCACTCACTCACATACACGCACACACACTCACACACACACACACACACAAACACACACTCACTCACACATATACACACACATACATACACACACACACACACACAATCAGAAGGTGAAAACCACACAAATACATGTACGTACCCTTTTTCCAATCCCCTAATCCGCCTATCCCACACACACATGAAGGTCAAAGGAAGACATACGAGAGAGAGAGAGAGAGTGAGAGAGAGAGAGAGAGAGAGAGAGAGAGATTGAGAGAGAGAGAGAGAGAAAGAGAAAGAGAGAGTGAGAGAGAGAGAGAAAGAGAAAGAGAGAGAGAAAGAGAAAGAGAGAGTGAGAGAGAGAAAGAGAGAGTGAGAGAGAGAGAGAGATGCCATGCCAATTTGAGCTTTCCAGCGCCTCACTTTTTGCCTCAAACTAGGCCGTTCAACTACGCCTTCTACAACGCTTCACACACAAGCCTTCCTAACACTTAGGACAATACAGATACCATAAAAAAAATGTAGCTTCACTTACAATTCATACAAATACGAAACTATTCATGTTAAATCACAATGGCAACCAGACTCACCAGAACCCGTGCCATTCCAAAAAGAAGAAGAAAAAAAAGGCAAAAAGTATTGCAGAACCCTCACCCTTTCTCCTACCTTCTCAACTAAGATTTCCTTCCAGTTCATTCTGATGACTAGCAGACTTTTGATTTTCCTCTGGCCTCATTTCCTTTCAGGCCCTAATCCATTCATCCATTCATTTACTCACAATTTCCTTCTAGGCTCCAACTAAGCTAGGCCAGCCTTTGACCTTTGACCTTTGATTTTTTTTCTTTATTTTTTTCGCCCTCTGTGTGTTATGTCTACTGTAGAGTTTTAGGCTTCTCTGGTTGGCTGTTGGTTTGAAGTCATAGGCTGTGGATGCTAGAGGTTGTCATCATCTTCCTATGATTAGCAGGTGTTGAGACTAAGTAGCTTTTGGGGTTATATGATTGGCTTTTGGTTTGACGTCATCTCATCAAGTCATTCAGCATAAGACAGTCTTGAAAATAAAAGACAGTGTAAGGGTAGTTCGCCGAACAGTTGTTTTACCCGCATTGCATCTTGTATCACGTGAGACTTCTGAACCACATACAAAGACAGTGCTGAGTGGTACCCGAAGTGCAGAGCACCTAAAGGGCAACTGGCAGGTTTGTCATAATATGCCGATTATTGCAGTAAAATTCTTTAAGTATGGTCATTTGTTATAAATACAGATGGCATAAGCACGACCATATGAAAGATAGCGAGCCTATAGCTTATAGCGTCTCTTATCCTGGGCCGTTTTACTGAGCCGGTTGTGAACACTGTCCAATAAGAGCCATCGCCAAATAGCCCTGAATGGAGATCATTGTCTGAGAGACAAGTTAAACCCGAAATGGGGAATTATCCGTTGTTGTGTATTAGTAATTGCGCTGTTAAACTTCGATTAACCAACTCTCACACTACCAATACATTTCGAACGGCTAAGAGGGACAAGTAGAATAACTGATATTATGATGAACATTTCACGTCATCGTATTTTTCATTACCATTTTAAACTTACAACTAAACCCGCTATCAATGTGTTTATCCTTTGTTTTTGACTGGCAATGAACCACCACGTGGCTACTGCAATTGTAGTTTGTAACAAAAATGCATTAGATATTTTTCTAAATTATCTTGTACACAGAAGAAGCAAACTATAAGCACCTCACCACCCAAAAAATTAAAAACGAAAAACAGTTCTCATTAAATTATTCCATTAAATTAACTGTATCTCGCGTTCCTTCGACCATGTTTATATTCAATACAATATATTGTATATTGTAGTTTGGCCTTGTAATATGTAGAGACATAGATATAAGTGTAGATATACATGTAACATGTAAAGACACAAAGAGAGGTGTAGACACGCAGATGGAGGTGTAAAAATAATGAGAGAGCTGTAGATATATATACAAAGATACAACTGGAGATATAGAGATATATAGAGAGATGAAAAAATGCAATGAGAGATAGTAGAGAGAAAAAAAAAAGAATTTCGAAAAAAAAGGGACAGGTTAGGAGGAGTAATTTCAAATTTCCTTATTACGATTTCATTTTTTTTTTTTTTTTTTTTTTTTTTTTTTTTTTTTTTTTTTTTTTTTTTTTTTCTTAATTTTTTTTTTTTTAATACTTTGAAATCCAAACCTAATAACTTTTTTCTTTACAATACACCCTATGCCCAACAGTACATTCGTCAACCTATCAGTGTATTTAGATAGCAATTATATCATAAGACCAACTCGCAATGTATGGAACTTTGATTTCTAGAAAAATCGCCTTAAATGAAGATCAGAACTATTATGCAAAGTCACAATTCAGGGCTCTCAGATACAATTACAGTATTGATTTCTAAAGCCAATGTGATATACTCTTAGTATTCATTCCAGTCCCAATTCCAAGTATTCATTCCAATTGCAATCGATGTAATTCCCCATACTCTTTATCATGTACGTTTTTGTATTGAATAACAACATGGATTTTTTTTTTTTTTTTTTTTTTTTTTTTTTGCAACAAAAATAATTTATACATAGGGCAGTTGTTTCACCTGCTGTCACTACTCTTATATTCATAACACTGTATTCTGTATCTCAACACTAATATCTGTTACCATGGAGACGACCAAGTAACATGTAAGAATAGGGATTATAAATGTAAACGTATGTATTGTTTCTCTATAACCGCAGGATGTGATACTTGATTCGTTGAGATCATATAAGATTATTATTATGATTGTTAATATCACTGTAGTTATTATTGTTATTATCATCATTATTATTGTTGTTGTTATTATTATGATTATTGTTATCATTATTATTATCATTATCATTATCATTATTATTATCATCATTATCATTATATTGTTATCTTTATCATCATTATTATCATCAGCAGCAGCATTACTATTATCATCATTATAATTATTACTACCATTATTATTATTGTTTAATATCATTATCATTACTATCAACGCTACTGCTATTCTTATCAGTATGATTAAAATAAAGCCAATTGATACTACAAAAGCGATAATAATAAAAACAACAACAATAATCATAATGGTAATAACAGGCCAGAAAGAGAAAAAAAAAGAAAAAAAGACACGTCAATTATGCAATTACGTTTGACAAGCGCCGGAAGTTCCATTGCTTTTAGTATATTGTAATATCTCTTGTTCCGTGATGTGTTCCGTTTGTTCTTGTTGCTCCATCTCCCCTTTATCTTCTGTTTGCTTTATTACTTTTTACTTTCTTTCGATATTTCCATTTCTATTTCTCTCTCTTTTTCTTCCTGTTCTTCTTCTCATGTTATATGTAAGATGTTAAATAATCGTGAATTGGTTTTAATAATAATTACGCAAAAGCCAAGTGTTATATATATATATGATTATGATAATTATATAAATTGCATTATATCTGCTACGAAAATAAATGAGTTCAGTTATCATTAACAATATTAAAATCCTAATTATACAGTTGTGATATCTGATAAAAGTCACTCCCTTTTTTCTGCCTATAAAATGGACTTTATTCGCCTTGACCGACCATTCGCTCAAAATTCGTAATACAGGCCAGTGCTGTTTTTAAAATTCGTTCCCACGAAAGTTCAGACCACGAGTCGAGTTGCCTCAAGAAGCGGTTATTGTATTTTTGTTCGTGTTTCTTCGACCACTTTCGTTTCCTGGTATTTTATTATAGAGAATTATTCGAAATGCTGTTTTTTGCTGTGTCATCCTTTATTAAGATATTGAAGAAATGATCTATAAGTGACATAGGAAATTAAATTAAATAAAAAAAAATAAGAACATCATTCACGTCACTTCTTCCGTCAGTCTTCTGAAAGATAATTTCTTTCATTTTAATTATGAGTTGTATGACGATGAGCACAAACCTACCAAAACAATAAATAAACCAAATAATACATAAATAATACCCCCATAGCCTAGAACTATCAAATATCTCCCAGGAAGACCTATTCATGAAAAGAACTAAAGTCAATCGACTGGAATGGGACATATCCATTACACAGAAGATCCAGTGACTTCGTTCCTCTCTAATAAAAGAGATTAATAATCCTACCAAGACCAATAATATTTCCTCACACTAAGAAGGATCAATGACCAAAAAATTACTAGGTTTGAGTCCTGTCATTGTAAACATAACTATAGACGCAGATATCTTAGTAGTAAACGGGAAATTTTGTTCCTTCCTCCAACCGAGCTTCTGGCAAGCTGGTATGTATTTTTGTTTACGTATTCAGACATCTTTTTTAATTCCTTCAAGTATCTTTGAGGTATTTTTAATCGATAAAGATTTCTCTTGGGGTGTAGTTACAGAGTATTCCTAGCCCATAGATATGCTTTTGTTATCATTATTGTGACATAACAGTCTACAATAGTCATTTTCGTATTAGCAACGTGCAGATAATGCCCACGGGAGAAGACATAATGACTGTTATCTTACATCCGAAACATGTTGCAATTATTATTTATTATTGTTATTATTATTATTACTATTATTGTTATTATTATTATTGTTTTAAGAGGTACGATACCCGCATGCCTATCCACGCGGAAAGACATGCGAAACAAAAAGAAAGTTAGGTATTGTTTTTTTTCCACGACCTTAGTCACGGATTATACCATAAGCATTAAATAATCACTTGAAACTTTCATATTAAATTACGAATCTATCCTTAAGTATAGAGTATGATTGATATTAGATATTATGGTGGATAATTTAGAATAGTAATGGTGTTACAATTAATTATTACCACGACATATAAGTTGTTTTATAAGTGATAGTTATCTGTAATCATATATTATAGATTATTTTTTATTATGCAACAATAACGACATCTGATACAGATGGTCACTGTCTTTGACAATGACGATGATGATGGTAATAACAATAATGATGGCGATTTATATTGACGGTAATAATAATGACTATTATCATGATCGTCATTAATAGTGGTAGTAGGCGTATATCACTACTACTAATACTAATACTTCAACTAATATTAATGGTGAAGATGATGATATATCGTAATAATAAAGATAATAATCACTACAGTATCGGGTCAGGTCACTGTACTAGGTAAGGACAAACAAGTTAACCAGTATACACAAAGTGACCTCACACTCCTTACAAAAGGAGGTCATGAGAGGAGTTGACACGGAGGAGAGAAAAGCCGGAGCGGGCGAGATTTTGAGATTTTGATGATAAGAGCTGAAATTTCGGTGATAATAGTTGAAATTTTGATGATAGGAACTGAGATTTTGATGATAGGGGTTGAGATTTTGATGATAGGGGTTGAGATTTCGATGACAGGAACTCAGATTTCGGCGATAAGAGTTGAAATTTTGATGATAGGAGCTGACATTTTGATATTAGGGGATTGAAATTTTGATGAGAATTTGAGATTTTGATGATAGGAGTTTAAAAATTTTAAAATACGAATTGTGACTTTAATGACAAGAGTTGAGGAACCTGACACGCAATAGGTGGGCTTTTAAAAACGAGCGAATATCATTTTTGTGTTGTGATTTAAATGCTTCCCTTGTGTCGCTTGCTGGAGAGAG
>BOPN01004095.1:7500-12500 GCA_017312705.2 Penaeus japonicus | reverse complement strand
TTCCCAACGGCTGCAGCTATTACTTCGAGTTTCTTCCGTGCGCCGTCAGGGGAAAACGCCAGGTGACAGATGCATCAATATATCCTAGCGCGCAATATGTGTTATATAACGCACCGTCTATAAAACCCAAAATTGTCACCTGATTATCAATGTCGTAAAAAAAGGGTGGAGGGGGGAGGGAGGGGAGGCCAGGGTGTAGGTATTATTAGGGGGGGTAGGGAGGGAGGGAGAGGAGAGAAAGGGAGGGAGGGAGAGGATGAGGACGGTAGGGGGAAACGGAGGAAAATTTTCCCCGCCTGGAAAATCTGCCCTCATTCGGACCAGCTGATTCTTCCAAATGTGTCGATCCTTTAGTTTAAAATTCTCTAACGCAGCATCTCGCACAGGCGGGAGATATCGGCTCCTGCTGCTGGCCCTTCCGTCTTGCTAGCTCCCCTCCCTCCCTCCCTCTCCCCTCTCCTCCCCTCTCTTTCCCCTTCCCTCTCCTCTTCTCTATTTCTCCTTCGCTTTTCTTCCCTCTCTTTTCCCTCCCCTCTCCTCTCCTCTATTTCTCCTCCGCTCTCCTTCCCTCTCTTTCCCCCTCCCTTTCCTCCCCTCTCTTTCCCCTTCCCTCTCCTCTTCTCTATTTCTCCTCCGCTCTTCTTCCCTCTATTTCTCCTCCGCTCTCCTCCCCTCTCTTTCCCCCTCTATTTCTTCTCCCCTCTCCCCCCCTCCCTCTCCCCTCTCCTCCCCTCTCTTTCCCCTCCGCTTTCCTCCCCTTTATTTCTCCTTCGCTCTTCTTCCCTCTCTTTCCCCTCCCCTCTCCTCCCCTTTATTTCTCTGCTCTTCTTCCCTCTCTTTTCCCTCCCCTCTCCTCCCCTCTATTTCTCTGCTCTTCTTCCCTCTCTTTTCCCTCCCCTCTCCTCCCCTCTATTTCTCTGCTCTTCTTCCCTCTCTTTTCCCTCCCCTCTCCTCCCCTCTATTTCTCTGCTCTTCTTCCCTCTCTTTTCCCTCCCCTCTCCTCCCCTCTATTTCTCTGCTCTTCTTCCCTCTCTTTTCCCTCCCCTCTCCTCCCCTCTATTTCTCTGCTCTTCTTCCCTCTCTTTTCCCTCCCCTCTCCTCCCCTCTATTTCTCTGCTCTTCTTCCCTCTCTTTTCCCTCCCCTCTCCTCCCCTCTATTTCTCTGCTCTTCTTCCCTCTCTTTTCCCTCCCCTCTCCTCCCCTCTATTTCTCTGCTCTTCTTCCCTCTCTTTTCCCTCCCCTCTCCTCCCCTCTATTTCTCTGCTCTTCTTCCCTCTCTTTTCCCTCCCCTCTCCTCCCCTCTATTTCTCTGCTCTTCTTCCCTCTCTTTTCCCTCCCCTCTCCTCCCCTCTATTTCTCTGCTCTTCTTCCCTCTCTTTTCCCTCCCAGCTCTCTTTTCCAACCCCTCTCCTTTCCTCCCTCTCATTCTCTTTCCTCTCCTCTCCTCCCCTCTCCCCTCTCCTGCTATTTCCTTTCCTTCCCTCTAGTCGCCTCTCCTCCTGTTTCTTTCTCTCTCCTCTCTCCTCCTCTCTTTCCCATCCCCTCTCCTCCCTTCCCCTTTCTTTCTCTCCCCTCTCCTCCCTTCCCCTTTCTTTCCCATCCCCTCTCCTCCCTTCCCCTTTCTCTCTCTCCCCTCTCCTACCTTCACTTCCCCTCTCCTTCCCTTCCCTTCCCCTCTTCCCCTTTTCTTCACCTTCTCATCCCCTTCCCTCTCTCCACATTCATGTTTTCCCCCTTTTCTCCTCTTTTCTCTTCATCTCCTTCTCATCCTCTTTTATCTCCTCCTCCTTCTTCTCCTCTTCATTCTTCTCCTCTTCATTCTTCTCCTCTTCCTTCTTTTCCTCCTACTTCTTCCTCTGCCTTTGCCCTTCTTCATCTTTCATTCTTTATTTCGTTTTCTGTCTCATATGTCTTTATTTCTTTATATATCTCTCGCTATCGATATATACGTGCGCACGTACATACTTACATGCATACATGTAAATACATTCATACATATATGCATACCTATAAACATATTAATAAACAGATAAATATAGATGCACAGTGAATATACGCAAATGTGTTTATGTATGTGTGTGTGTGTGTGTGTGTGTTTGATTATTCCTGTGTGTATTTGTGCGTTATCAATCTCATCACTTTTCTTTTACTGTCATTTTCTTATTCCTTTCTCATATTCGCTATTTGTTTTCAGCTTATATTTTCTTATAATTCTCTTCAGTTTCATGCCTCGCTTTCTCTTTTTTTCTTCCATCTCCATTCTCACTCTCCCTCTCTTTCTCTTTCTCTCTCTCTCTCTCTCTCTCTCTCTCTCTCTCTCTCTCTCTCTCTCTCTCTTTCTCTCTCTCTCTGACTCACACTCTCTCTCTCTCCCTCTCTACCTCTCTATCTACCCTACCTCCCCTTTTTTCTCCCCGTACCTTTCCCCCTCATTTCACACCCCACTAAGATGACGGAGAACCAGGGGGGAAAAATCAGAGGTTAATGGGGGAGAAACGTCATTTAGGGGAACTTTATAAGATGTTTAGTGGAGAAAAAGAAAATGCGGAGAGGGAAGGAAAGAATGGATGGAGAAAAATAATAAATACTGGTAAAAGGGGAAATACAATTTTGTGTTGACGTGAAGAATAGAATTGAACTATAAAAACCCTGATTTATTAGGGAAGTTGAGAAAACGTTTGGACATCAGCCGGCTGGGGATGATATCAGCTGATATCAACGAATCGGTTTGTCTGGCGAACTTTTTATCAATGTTCTTATCATTATTGGTTCTACTATTGTTATTGTTATTATCATTTCTTATCATTGTTATCATGATTAGCGTTATTTGATTTCCATTGGCATCATCATTTTTATAATTATTATTAGTATTGTTATTATTATTATTATCACTATGATTGTTCTTATCATCATTTTCAACATATCATTATTACTACAATTATTATCATTACTATTGTCATCATTGTCGTTAATACAATTATTATCACTTTTATTATTATCATAATCATTACCATCATTATCTCCATTATTATCATCATCACTATTGTAATTAGTATCATTCACAACAAACAAGATGAACATAATAAGAGAGAGAAAGAGAGAGATAGAGAGCGAGAGAGAGAGATAGACAGAGATTTATATACATGTGTGTTTTTAAAAGTGTGTATGTGTGCATTTGTTTGTGTATGTATGTGTGTGTGTGTGTGTGTGTGTGTGTGTATGTGTGTGTGTGTGTTTATGTGTGTGTATGTGTGTGTCCTTTGGCGATCAGGAAGCCAGGTCACGCCTCTAGGATAGGGGGAAGGGAGGTGAAGAGGGGAGATCAGGGGTGGGGGTGGGGTGGGGGAGGGTATAGATGATCGCTCACCACATATGTCCGGTCACAATCACCTCCCAACACCTGGGAATTTAATTAATAGCCAGAGGGGAAAAAATAAATCTACCGATCTTACAATGAAGTCCCTTTAGACCCTATGACCCTTGAGCATTAGGTCGATTTCCCCTCGAACGCTCTAAGAGAAGGGTGGGTTGAAATAAAACAGTTTAGGGTGCGGCGGTTACACCCTCTTGTCTATTGTCTTAAGGGTGAAAGTCCTATCACATCGCTGCCGGAGTCTGGAGTCACACTTCCGTCGCACAAATAATCTAGAATATTCCTTTCTACGAGGGAGAATATGAGGCCGCCATCTTTTATTTGTGCGATTTGCCGCCGGAGGCAAAGTTACGTTATGGCGTTCGTATCCGTAGGCGAGAGGCTTGGATGTCATTACCGCTTTTGCGAAACTTCGGGCGCAAATGACAGCCGCGAATAAAGAGAAAAATTGGAATAGATAAAAAACAAGGTTGAGTAAAAAAAAAAGTGAAAAAAAAAATATATATATAAGTGAAAAAGAAGGGTTTCGCGTTGCATTTGTTTCTCTCTGGATATGCGATCATACTTTCGGATGCGATGTGCATAGGAGGGAGAAATGTGCAAGTAGTTTTCATTTACTGTGAGCGGAATGATGACAATGGGAACGAGAAGAATAAGAGTCATATTCTCAATGATAATAATGATTAGAGTAAGGGTAAAAACTATTATTGTTGCCATTATCATTATCATTGTTGTTATTATCATTAGTTTTTTTAGTAGTGGTATCATTATAACTATTATTATTTATTATCACCACTATCCTCATCATAATGATGATAATTATCATTATCGTTATAATCATTATTTTTGTTATTAACATTGTTATCATCATTATCATTATCATATTATTATCATCTTTATCATTACCATTATAATTATCATTATTATATTTATCTTCAATATTTCCACCACCATCATAAGCAGTAGTAATAGTGCTACTTTTATATCATTTTCTTACCATTACTATCATTATTCCTATTACCATTATTACATTTTATCGGCCTCATAATTATCAATATAAACAGCCATTAATGCGGCCATTGTGAACCATTACCATCATTAAAATTAATGTTTTTAATAGGGTAATCCCCAGGATATTTTCAGCGGAGGGGTAGAATACACGGGAAGGGGGGGGGTGACTTATGAATTTTTTAGAAGTCCCTTGACGGTTGATAAAATGGAGGGGGGCGAGGGGGGTAGTGTAAACCGGGGGACTGGACGGGGGGGGGGGGGGGGTTACGTCCCTTGCTGTTGTTTTTGTTATATATTTTACTATTTGACATGATGGCTACTACTACTATCGCTGTTTTAGTATTGATATTAATTTCATTATGGTTAATGTTATTATCATTATTGTTTTCATCCTCATATTATCATTATTATTCTCATCATCATCACTGATATCATCCTTACCATTCTATTATCATAATCCTCGACATTATACATCTTCGTCATCATCATCTTATCCAACCTTCTCTTCACTTTCCTTCTTGTTTTTTATTATCATCTTCTAGCAAAGTTCATCATTTCGTAGTTAGAGAAAACTTTTGCCTTTTGGAGTTTAGACTTAGTATTCCAAAGAGAGTAT
>BOPN01004095.1:0-2500 GCA_017312705.2 Penaeus japonicus | reverse complement strand
AGAAAGACAATATTTTAATCTTATAACAATGGAGGGAAGTATTCTTTTGTTATCGTTATTTCTATTGAGTATTAGGTAAATCTTTTTCAGCCCCCAGTTTGTTTGTTTTTTCTCTTGGGGGGGGGGAGAGCTTCCATAATTCGTAGTAATTACGTAATAAGACTGATAGCCGTTTGTTGGGTTAAGGGGGTCTCTAATAAAGGCAAATTTCCGCGTAGTTTCTGCAAGCTACACGCCTACTATGTACCTTCTTCAGATCTGTACATGTTAGCGCATGTTTACGAAAGTCTTGCGAGCTATTTTATTCTTCTACAAGAGGCAAAGGGAGATCTTTCGTGTGAATATTAAAAAACAAAATCGTTGTTTATGAGAATATAATTAGTCATAAAAGGGCAAGTCATAGCTTGTACAGCTTTTCAGATTATTATGATTATTATGATAAAGAACAATAACACTGACTCTCATTTACTTTCTTGTTTATATTGGGAAAACTCTATAGTTGTTTGATAAGGGCCTTCAGTCTAGCTTAATTTATATTTAATCCATCGACGTTTAATTAGCTTCCTATAGATTTTGCATGAGATATATACTATTGAACTTCCTGATTGACATTTTTATAGATGCTTTCAAACTATTTTTTCTGGAACAAATTGCCTATTCGCATAATTCATGGATCCTATGTTTTACTATCTTTTATAAGCGTTTTTCATTCTTTAACTTTTTTTTTTTTTTTACATCAGATAGATTTAAACGTTCTTTCTTTTTAATTATATAATTAGTTCTTAGGTCCAGGATTGTCCATATACCATAAAGATCCGATTCACAATTACCAGTGTTCCTGTTCTGTTTCTTCTTTTCCAGTTTGTGGGTCCTTTCCTTGGCGACTCTTGGCGGTGTTTTGCCGTTGCTACTTGGTTTATTATGGTTTTACTTGTCATCCCCATTTGGTGCTTGCTTCTTTGAACTCGAACCGTTAAGAAGCATCTGCAGCCTGGATTAATGATGATAATTAGTTTAATATTGTTACTCCTCTTCCAAAACCAATTACCTTTTTTTTTGTCTCTATATCATAGTCTCTGAGTCCTAATGCTGCCCTTTCTAAAGAGGAGTCAAGTTTAGTTTCTATTATTAATAACTTTGAAAATAAAGCGTCTGCATTTGTGTAAACCTAGTGATCTTTTGGTATTCCTATTGTCTAGCAAAGGCTTGTCCGTCTTTCCGTTTCTGTTTTGAATAAAGAAAAGACAAAAAAAAAACACACATACGTTGTTTTTAGACCTTTCACTATCCAGAGCAACAAACTTAGAATACGTTTAATTAATTTTTATGTTGACTTTTTCCAATTTCTTTTGTAAGGTTCCTCTGTCTTTCTAGATTAGTTTTTTTTTTTCTTATCCAAATGTTCTTGTATTATGCAGCTTACTAGCGTGTTGAATTTTCTGCCTAATGGAGTGAAATGATGAAGAACCGAGAAGGGTAATGTGTATAATGTCGGATCATTTATAAGAGACGACTTTTTGTAACATTTAAGTGTATTATGAAGCAAGGAGAGAATGAAGCCGTGTGTGTGTGTGTGTTTGTATGTAGAAAGATGACACCTTTTGATAGAGGAAATGAAATGTTTCAACATTTATTTACCTACGCTTTATCTACTGTACATACGTTACTTAAGGTGACCGGAAATTAAACAGCCGATGAGATCCATCAGAAACCATTTGGATCATCCTTTGTCTACAACTTCCTACTTTACTTCTTTTCTTGTTTAAGTGCTGTGTTTAGTTTAGTTTATTCTCCTCATCTTTATCCTACCGTCTACCCTGATATCATTGCTTATTTTTCTTAATTTCAGTATTTCCCTCACTTCCTACTAAGGGCAAGAGGAAACCGCATTTGTTTCCTTTCCAATATACATAAGATCCACCGTGGAGTTCTCCTATTGGCTAACACACTTAGTAGACGCTTGGCCAATGACCAATAAGAAGACGACTCTGAGACGCATCTTCGTTTTCATTGGCCCGCTCATCCTTTGGACTCGGGGAAAACGTTAATTTCCGGGTTGAATACCGAGGCTTTAATGGCCCTTACACGAAGATGTACTGCGATTTGTATAGTCCTTTGATATAAAAAGGATTTAGAGTTAGGCCTACTTGGTAATTAAACCCGACACCACCATAGTTTTTTATTCCTTAGTTCCATTAAAGGTGGCTTTCGGCTTGTAAAAACAAGTGTAATGTTCTGTGTGTGTTTCTGTATGTTTAAGTTGGATAATTAGTGTCTGTATAGAATTGTGTGGGCGGGTGTTATCTGTGCACACACAACACATAACACACACACACACACACACACATATATATATATGTATATATATATATATATATATATATATATATATATATATATATATATATATATGTGTGTGTGTGTGTGTGTGTGTGTGTGTGTGTGTGTGTGTACATATACAAATAAATATATATATATACATTTATGCACACATATATAT
>BOPN01004094.1:119484-121984 GCA_017312705.2 Penaeus japonicus | reverse complement strand
GGTGATCGCTCATCCTGGTGTCGAAACTACGTCCTGTTTCGCCGTAATACGCTTTATCGCATGTACTGCAGGGAATACAGTAAACGGTACTGTCGGGGTTGTTTGTGAGCGGTTTCTTGTGTCTTACCAAATCTCCTATTTTTTACGCCGGACGTGTTTGCTATGCTATGTACCTGCTGATAATCTCGGAGATATTACACTGAGGCAGTATCAAGAAACCTGAGGGTGCTGCACGACCGTTTTCTGCTCTGGTCATGATGTTCTAAGCTTTCTTTCTGAGGTTTAGCAAGAAACCTCTGGGGTACCGGTGTTTTACAAAGGAGTCTATTATGTATTTCATTTCATCCTCTAAGAACTCAGGGCTGCAAATCCTTAATGCCCTTAGGAAGAAACCTATGACTACCCCTGACTTTGTTTTACTGCTGTGGGCGGAGTAGTAATGGATATAATCATCTTTGTTAGTCGGCTTTCTGTACACAGAGAAACGCAGGCCGTCGTCATCACGATGGATCAGAGTGTCTAGGAAGGGTAGCTTCTGACATTCTTCTTCCTCTACGGTAAATTGAATTTTGTCGTGGACGGCGTTTGGAAGCATCAGCGTTTGGCGTAAACATGTCCTCCTGGGGACGACGACCAGGACATCATCTACGTAGCGTAGCCATGTTGAGTGCCTGCCAATTATGTCTCTGTAGTGGTCTTTTTCCAGAGTTTCCATGAAGATGCAGGCCAGAACTGCGCTTAATGGGGAACCCATATTGTGACCACTGGTTTGTTGCAAAATTTTTCCTGCAAATTGAAGGACCTGAAATCTCCCACAGCTTCACGAGTCGTATAAAGTCACGCTTGGGTAGAGGAAGTGACTCATCATCCATGGTGTTGACGACTCTTTCTGCTGCTTGGATTACACCATCCGTGGGAACATTGGTGAATAGGGCCTTGACATCGAAACTCGCCAACTTTTTGTTCTTATATCCAAGATTCTGAAGACGTTTGATGAGGTCGTCAGAGTTCTTCAGGTAGGAATCACTGATGACTCCCATAGCGCCAGAGAGGGGTCTGGCCAGACACTTGGCCAGACGATGAGGATCAGTCTCATCGGTACACCTGGCTTATGTATCTGGAAGGGGTATGGGGGGCCTCCTCCAGGAGATGAAGGAGATGTTTTCCCCGGGCGGAGTGCAGAAGTATATCCCTTGCCTTCTTCTTGAAGACGGCAGCTTCCTTCTTGGCATCGCCTCTCGCCACCTTTCTGTAAACAGGAGTATCGGACAGTAAATCGTTCATTTTTACATTATAATCACTATTATCCATAACAACAATACTCCCACCTTTGTCAGCCTGTGTGATGATGATGTTCTTGTCTGCACCGAGACCTTTCAGGACCGCGATGTATCTTCGCGGGATCGCAGGGGGACGTGAAGACGCTTCAGCCATACAGCATGTAGTAATCCCTTGAATGAACTTCTTTTCCGTCACTGTCCGTCCAACACGGTTGCTCGACTTTACGTATGACAAATCCCCCTGCACTCTGCCCGGTGCTGAATTTGCTAAACCTCAGAAAGAAAGCGGAGAACATCTTGACCAGAGCAGAAAACGATCGTGCAGCACCCTCAGGTTTCTTGATACTGCCTCAGTGTGTATATATGTATATATATATATATATATATATATATATATATATATATATATATATATATATATATATATATATATATGCATATATATATATATATGTATATATATATATATATATATATATATATATATATATATATATATATATATATATATATGTATATATATATATATATATATATATATATATATATATATATATATGTGTGTGTGTGTGTGTATGTGTGTGTGTGTGTGTGTGTGTGTGTGTGTGTGTGTGTGAGAGAGAGAGAGAGAGAGAGAGAGAGAGAGAGAGAGAGAGAGAGAGAGAGAGAGAGAGAGAGAGAAAGAGAGAGAGAGAAGGAGATAAAGAAGAAGAAGAAGTGAGAGAGAGAGGAAAGGAAGGGGAGAAGGAGAGAGGGTGAGAAATAAAGAGAGAGAGGGAAAGAGAAAAGAGAAAGAGAGAACGTAAGGAAGCACATAAAAAGGGGATAAGACTGGCAGGAGTAAACCGTAGTGAAACAGAAAGTCAAAGACAAAACAAAACAAAAATTAGCAAGAAAGCGACCGCGGCGGAAAGGCCCGTTCTCGTACCGCGCATTGCATTGTCACAATATTTACATCTCTCTTGAAAGTAGAACGTATCTCCCAAGCTTTCGTCTTTCAGGACTTTAATCAGAACGAAGATAAAAGGAGAAGAAAAACAAAAGAGAGAGAGAAAAAAAATGAGTAAGATAAAAGTAAAGAAGGCATTAATCACTTCCGGCATTTAGAGATACGGAAGCTATTGTCCATCGCACGGTTGCCACAGAAGAATTTCCTTATTTCCAGGTTCTTTGCAATGTGCCTCAGAGATAAAGCATCGTCAAGGCAAAAAAGGCTTTAT
>BOPN01004094.1:102469-104969 GCA_017312705.2 Penaeus japonicus | reverse complement strand
CACTCCTTCTTTCTACTCTCCCTCCTCTCTCTCTCTCTCTCTCTCTCTCTCTCTCTCTCTCTCTCTCTCTCTCTCTCTCTCTCTCTCTCTCTCTCTCTCTCTCTCTCTCTCTCTCTCTCTCTCTCTCTCTCTCTCTCTCTCTCTCTCTCTCTCTCTCTCTCTCCCTCTATCTATCTATCATTCTGTCTCTCTCTCTCTCTCTCTCTCTCTCTCTCTCTCTCTCTCTCTCTCTCTCTCTCTATATATATATATATATATATATATATATATATATATTAAGATGGAATAATTGACTGCCGCATTCAAATAGGTATATGACATACCTCCCTGACCCGGAGTCGAACCTCTGCCGCCCTCCAGAATAACCGTAGATTGCAGTACTAAATATACTAGACCATACGACCAAACAAAAGGTATATGACTTATAGAAAGTGGGAATAGTCAACTTATGTTGCGTGAAGCTACCTCGCTCGTTAATAAAAACCCATCCTGGAGACTGGGCAAGTATATCTATGCCCGCCTGCAATGGGATAATGATATTGATAATAACAATGATAATAATAAGAGAAATGGTAATGGATATAACGATAATATTAACAGCAACAATAATGATAACAGTAATTGTGATAATAACGATAACGATAATTATGATAATGACGATTTTGAAAATAATTGTGTTGATAATGATTATGATAACAACTGTGATGATGATAATAAAAACTCATACTATAAACAAAATAACAATGATATCAATTGTTTCTCTTTGTACCTCCCTATCCCATTTTTCTCTTTTCCTTCCTTCCTCTCTCTCTCTCTCTCTCTCTCTCTCGCTCTCGGTCTCTCTCTCTCTTTCTCACTCTTTCTCTCACTCCTTCTTTCTACTCTCCCTCCTCCCTGTTACCGCTAACATCGCTTATAATTCATTATTTCTATTGCAATTATCATTATGATAATGGCGCTAATAGCACCACATTAACAAAAGATGAAAAGTTTGAATGAGGTAAACAGGTTAGCCTCCTCATTGGTTATTTTGTGACTAAGCGATTGTGAAGCCATCTGTGTGCACATGAATAAATCAACAAAGTAAAACCATGGTGGACAGCCGTCTGGTAGCTCAGTGGACAGCGTGTCGACTTCACATCCCCGTGGTCGACAGATCGAGTCCCGTCCAAACTCGTGAGTTTCCATTGTCGCCTGGCGGTTACTGACGTGACTGGGCACTGCGTTGGGTAAGGACCAAGCTCAGATCGAGTCAACACTCGTTGGCACATTCTCTCACGAGTCAGCACACGCTGACACAGGCGGGCTCGCCTCAGTGCATACAAGCCAGGCGTAGCATCTGCTCCGCAAATCTGGTTTATCCTTATCCATGGAGGACAGTATATGCATGCACTCCCGGCGTCAGTGTGCTAATTCGTAATGTGAATGCTATAATGCCTTAAAATTATTTTTTTAACAAGTATGTATTACTTTCCTTGATCATATTCTACGATTTATCGTAATTTTCTTCTCTAAATGCCGTTGATTTTGTTACCGTTTGTCTTTCTCGAGAGTTTTCCTGTTTATGTTATTTGTCATTATTACCTTAATTTATATTTGCGTCTGGTCATTCATCAATGATAGTATTGCCTAACCGTGATTCCCCAAAGTAAGCTAACCACAATCGCTTTCCCATACCAACACGCAAAAAGTTGAATTGGTATTTGAATATCCTTAGTTACTTAGATCGTATAAATGGCATGTTTATTGACTGAGCCTCACATAATCTATCTATTCTCTATCTATCAAGCACTATCACTGGCTACATCTCCCTCCTTGACATGACCTTATTATTCCTATTATTCCTATTATTCCTAAGTCCTATTGCTTTCCTGTTTTTATTCGCTTTGCTCCTTCGTTGACTTGGCTGTTTCTAACCCATTGACCTATGAGAGCCACCCTCTACCTGTCTGGCTTTATTCTGCTTGTGGGCGTCGAAGCTGTAAGTCGTACCTGCGTTCTCACCATCCCTGTAAACCTCCTGCGTTAATATGATGTTCCGGTGAAGATGACATAAACATAGGGCGACATAACTCCCGCCCAACCGCGCTTAAACATTTCACACTTAGAAAAAGGAATGCATATATTAGGTGAAAAAAAAACGCTTCGGTTAACGCCCACGTTCATCGCCACATAAAAAAAAGTAGTTATACTTTGTGCCGACGCTCAGAAGCACACAATCTTCACACGCTCTAAAGCAATCACTCTCTCGCACAGGAAAGCAGTCACGCATAGTGTCTAAACAACATGCTAAGTCGCACGCACTCTTCACATCGTAAACAACATCTCCACAGCCTTTAATTAAGCATCGTCCACATATAATGGCAGATTTCGCTATCACTACCCACTTCTTAGACTCCTTTTTCTCCATCGTAGTCTGAAAACGTGTTTGAACTTGTTTCCTACACCATCAGTTAGTCTGAAAACGTGTTTGAACTTGTTTCCTACACCATCAGTTAGT
>BOPN01004094.1:94969-97469 GCA_017312705.2 Penaeus japonicus | reverse complement strand
GAAAAAGTCAGTCAAAAGGAAAGTTTTCTTCTTCTTTTTTTCTAAAGAAAGTATTAGAATTTCAGAATTTCAGATCGCAACTTTTGATAAGAAATTTAAGCCACAGCCTTAACAGGTAATGAGAGTGACTTTCTAATTTTGGCAGTTTCTGTGCAGTTTTTGCTTCTTCGTAAGAAAAGAAAAAAAGAAAAAAAGGTTATCACAATTTTCGATATTTTTAGTCTTAATACTGACGAGGATGATAGCAACAGAAATTATGTTTTTGGTAATGGTAACAGTAAAATGATAATGAAAATAACAATCATAGTGATAATGATGATAATGGTAATAGTATTAGTAGTAGTAGTAGCAATGATAGTAATGATGACGGTAACAACGATTAAACTAAGAATATCAATAATGATAATGGTGATAATGATAATGAATATCATCGTAATCATGTTCATAATGTAGAAGATTATTACTATAATCATTATTATCACTATCATTACCATTACTATTATTGGCTTTATTGTTAATACCATTATCATTATCATCAGTATTTTCTTATCCTTATCATCATCATAACCATCTTAATCATAATAATACTAAAAATGATAACAACAACTACAATAAAACACCAATAACAACAACAATAACAACAAAACATGATAGTAATTCAGCTAAGTTCAGTGAGACTTACGAAAACATGCTTCGACTAGGCCTTATTAAGCCCAACCTATTTCAACTCTTTTAAAACTGTCTCAACTGCCCATCATTGCTTTATGTTGAACGTAGTGCCTCGAGTGCCTTCAGCCTCTTCGGGGTTAACGACGGGCTGAAGTTTCTTTCTAGCCCGGCGGCTGTTGTAGGTGGTCAGTGGCTGAGGACGCGTTTATGCTCAGTTGCTCGTGGGTGTACTCAGTCGCTCGTGTTTATGCTCAGTTGCTAATGTTCATGCTCAGTTGCTTGCGTGTGTACTCTATTGCTCGTGTTTATGCTCAGTTGGTTAGTATGCTTAGTTATTTGTGTGTATGCTCAATCGCTCAAGGGTGTACTCATTACTCGTGTTTATGTTCAGTTGCTTGCATGTATGCTCAGTTGCTCACACTCCCATATTGTAACAAGGTGGCGTCCGGCGCACTACAATGCTCATGTCAGTAGTCAGCATAGGTAATGAATGCTGTCTAAACTCTGCGAAGAATGCCACTCTTCATGTCAAGAGGCTCTCAGTTCTTGACTCTTATCATTATTCTATCATCATTGTCTTATATCATCATTATCATTATTGTTAGCATCACTATCATGATCATTATCAATGTAGTTGTTGTTGTTATTGTTATTTTTATTGATATTATTACTATTATTATCATCATAATCATTATCATTATTATCATTATGACTATGATTATCATTATCATTATCATTATCACTATTATCAGTATCATTATTGTTGTTATCATCATCATCATTGTTGTTATCATTATCATCATTGTTGTTATCATTATCATTATCACTACCATCATCATCATCATCATCACCATAACCATTATCATCAATACCACTACTATCAACATCACCCTAACTACGACAATGACTACAAACAAAAACAAATAGACAAACAGATAAGTAAGTACCCCTCCCCCAACCCCACCCCCCACATCCCCCCCCCTCCCCCCACCCCCCTTATCATCATCATCAAAGGGCGAAACCCAAGACGTAAGACGCACCACACACACACACACACACACACAGGCGAAGACAAACCTCAAAGGTCCTCTCCTGTTTCTCGAAGTGTCACGTCTCATCCTCGAAGACTCTTGGGCTATTTAATAAGAATCCTTATTTTTGGGATTCCCAACTCGTCCCAAGGGATCAAGAGAGAGAGAGAGAGAGAGAGAGAGAGAGATATCTGGGACTGTTCGAGTGTGTGTGTTTGGGTGTGTGGTTTCTGTGTTTGTGAAGGTGGTTGGGTGAGTGGATTTTGTCTCTCCGATTGTGGATGTGGTTGATAAGTGGATTATGAGGGTGGATGAGTCAGTGGATTTTCTCTTTCTAATTGTGAAGGTGGATGAGTGAGTGGATTCTGTTTCTCTGATTATGAAGGTGGTTGAGTGAGTGGATTTTGTCTCTCCGATTGTGGATGTGGTTGAGTGAGTGGATTATGAAGGTGGATGAGTGAGTGGATTTTCTCTTTCTAATTGTGAAGGTGGATGAGTGAGTGGATTCTGTTTCTTTGATTGTGAAGGTGGTTGAGTGAGTGGATTGTGTCTCTCCGATTGTGGATGTGGTTGAGTGAGTGGATTATGAAGGTGGATGAGTGAGTGGATTTTGTCTCTCAGGTTGTGGATGTGGTTGAGTGAGTGGATTATGAAGGTGGATGAGTGAGTGGATTCTCCTTCTCTGATTGTGAAGGTGGATGAGTGAGTGGATTCTCTCTCTCTGATTGTGAAGGTGGATGAGTGAGTGGATTCTGTTTCTCTGATTGTGGATGTGGTCTGGTGCGTGAATATTGTTTCTC
>BOPN01004094.1:69969-72469 GCA_017312705.2 Penaeus japonicus | reverse complement strand
TTGCACACCCACACACCCAGTGTTGATCATTCTTTCTTTCTCTCTCTCTATCTCTCTCTTTCTCTCTCTTTCTCTTTCTCTGTCTCTCTCTATCTCTCTCTTTCTCTCTCTCTCACTCTCTCTCTCGCACTCTCTCTCACTCTCACTCTCTCTCGTTTTCGTACCCTTTTAAACTGATGTTATTTTGGCATACTTGTTTTTTCTGTTTTGCCGAGAGTTTATGAATTGCAAATTGCATACAGACGGAAGCATCACATTTTTGTATTCAAATGTTTATTATTTTACGAAAATCCATTTAGTTTCATGGTTTTAGATGTTACTTTAACGCACTTTTATGGTTGAAACTAAAAGTTACTGAAATATCCATGACACAAGTTTATGCAATAAATCTGTTGAATTAACACACACACACACGGATTTGACCTGAAAAGAATGACAAAACGTATCACTGGTTAATAAAACAAATGTAGCTAGATACCTCAATAAAAATATAATTATATACAATGATAAAAATGGTGGTTCCATCACTAGCTCTGAACAATGTAAACAGTTACTTATATAAAATATATAAGTAACTTATATAAAATTTCGGCAGATCGAAATACTATTCAGTTATATAACAGAATTTCAATCAAATGTACAGATAGAGAAAGTAAAATAAAATGAAATTACAATATATATCCTATGGGATATATAGTTGGTAGATAATCCTTTGATTAATGAATACCTCTTGATAAAAAAAGAAAGAAAGGGGAAGGAGGAAGAGGAGGAAGAAAACATAAGAGGAGGAAGATGATGAAGCGAAGGAAAATGAGGCAGGGTGAAGAAGGAGGAGGAAAAAGGGAAAAGAGAAAGAAAAAACGAAGAAGAAATAGAAGGAGGAAGAAAGAAAAACGAATGAGGATGAGGAAGAAAGAAGAGTAGGAAAAAAAATAAAAATGAAGGAAAATGAGGAAGAGGAAGAAAAAACTAAGAGGAAGGAGTAAGGAAGAAGAAGGAAGAGGAGGAATAATAGAAGGAGAAAGAAAGCCAGAGAAGAAAGAGGATAAAGACAAAAGAGGAAGAGAGAGAAATAAGAAAAAAAAGAGGAAAAGGGAAAAAAAAGAAAAAAAAATCGAGGAAGAATAACCGAAGATGACCGGGAAGGAGAATTGAAGAAACGAAGATGAAGGAAAAAAAGGAAGGAGGAGAGGGAAGAAAGAGGGAAAAAAAAGAGGAAGAAGAAGACGTAAAGAAGGACGAGAAGGAGGAATGACTAAAAAAGAGGAAGAGGAAGAGAAGAAAATAATGTAAAGATGAAGAAATAGAAACAAAAGAATAAGAAAAGGAAACGGCGAAGGAAATAAAGGGAAAATGGAATAGAATAAACATATAATGCGAGGAAAGTAGATAAAAGGTAGATAAAACAAAGGATATAAAGAAATGTAGAGGGGATAGACAAGGAGAAGATAAAAATATAGACAAAGCAGATAAGAGTAGAGGAAGCTCTAGAAATGAAAGGGAAATGAAATAAAAGAAAATGGAAAAGACGGGAAAGATAAAGATGTGTAGATAAGCAAGGGAGAAATAACAAGTAACTAAGAAAGACGAAGATAAATAGCATGAAAATATGACACGCAAAATCAGACAATGTACATAAAGCAAATTAGATAAAGGAACATGAATAAACAAGAGAAAGATAATGGAAAAAAAACGTAGATAAGACAAGGGGAAGATAATGCAGAAAAGAAGAGGAGGAAGACGAGGAAGATGATAAAGGAAGGAAGAAGACATGAATAGTAATGAGCTTTGTTAAAGGGAGATTACGGTCAGATGAAAGAGGAGACAGCAGAACAAAGGATAAAGAAGGTGGAAGATCTGACAAAGTGATGCCAAGGATGAAGAGAGAGAAGGAGGAGGAGGAGGAGGAGGAGGAGGAGGAGGAAGCGGAAGGAGATAGCGAAAGGGAGAGAAAAGAGGGGAAGAAATAGACAGGAAAAAATAATAATATTGTGAAATTAACAAATAAGTAAGTAAATAATCAAATGATGAGGATGGTGATAAATAAACATGGAAAACAAAAAAGCAGAAAAATACGAAAGAAAATGGTGAAAAGATAAACATAAATAAACAAAGAGGAAAAATTCGGCAATATATAAAAAGATAAACTAGATTAATTTATGCAAAACAAACGCAATGTTGAGAAAGCGAAGGGGGTCTTGCAGAACCAGTGAAAGAAAAAGAGGAAAAAAGATAAGGAGAATGATAAAGGCATGTCACGTTTGTGCTCAGATCAATGGTATTAGATGAATTTTCCGATCCAATTAAAATGCCTTTGTTATAAGATACATGGCAGGGAGATGTAGTGAGATGAGAGGATGACAGGAATAGTGACAGTGCCATGGGATAGTGAGGGTAACATGGGATAGTGAGGGCATCATGGGATAGTGAGGGCATCATGGGATAGTGAGGGTATCATGGGATAGTGAGGGTATCATGGGATAGTGAGGGTATCATGGGA
>BOPN01004094.1:62469-67469 GCA_017312705.2 Penaeus japonicus | reverse complement strand
TCGGCCCGTTTTGATTACTTATAGGAATTACTGTTTTGTTAAAATCATTGTATGAATATCATTAATCTTAACATTGCAGACATCACGAATATTTCCAGGTTTCTTTCTTCCTTTTTTAGACATTATTTGTTATATCTGCATTTCCTTTTTAGTATAATAGCATAATGAATGTTTCATTAATAATATCTTTCGTTTTTTACTTCATGTCGTTTTTTTCTATTTTGTATTTTTTAGCATCGCCTCGTCAGTCTTCTGTGATATAGTCAACACTCGCCTTGAATGACAATAAAGAAGGGAACCATCTGGACTTTGGCTCAGAATTTTCCCTCTGGATTTGCTTTCACTCCAGACGAGGCCCAATTCCGTCACGAAACATTTCCTGGACGTTCTCAATTGCTTTATTTGTTTTTATTCGAGCACCACCTTAGTTTTGATCTTCATTTTATTCTTTTCAATCTCGGTTATTTCATAGATTTTGGTTTTCTCTCTTATTATATTGTGGTGTTTTCTTTCTTTTTGTCTATTTGTTATTTTAAGGTTTATCGTAGTTCATCTCACGTAAAGCTGACTGCACCCTTTTAGTTTTTATAAGCCCTTTGCTCATTCAGCACCTTCCTTGTGAATCCCACTTTGTACACTCTCTACCTTTCTTACTTCCACTACGCTTTCTTTTTGCCTGATTCTCAAATCACTTAAACAGTTACTCTGAGAACCACAGACTTACTCAGCCCCCTCATTCATCACGAGGGACAACTTACTCACTGTAAAGATTCACGGGATATTGCTAAGTTCCGCCCACAGCCACTGGGACTCGTGCGTCTCTGAGGAATGGACAGAATTCCTCATTTGCTGGCCCTTAAGCCTTACCAGCCTCTAGGGCGGATATGGCCCGATTAAGGACGGTGTAAGTTACCGCAGACTCCTCTCTACAGAGGGTTGTAGACCTTACAACACAAGCACGTTTATGTGTACAGCCGCATTGTAGAGAGATGGATATATGTCTGTTTGTGTGTGTGTGTGTGTGTGTGTGTCTGATCATATCTATATTCAATTATATACCTACATTTATATATATATATATATATATATATATATATATATATATATATATATATATATATATATATATATATGAATACATATATATATATATATATATATATATATATATATATATATATATATATATATATATATATGAATATATATATATACATATATATATATATATATATATATATATAATATATATATATATATATATATATATATATATATATATATATGTATATATGTATACATATATATATATATATATATATATATATATATATATATATATATATATATATATATATATATATATATATATACATATATATATATATATATATATATATATATATATATATATATATATATATATATATATATATATATATATATATATATATATATATATATATATATATATATATATATATATATATATATATATATATATATATATATATAATATATATATATATATATATATATATATATATATATATATATATATATATATATATATATATATATAATATACATATATATATATATATATATATATATATATATATATATATATATATATATATATAATATATATATATATATATATATATATATATATATATATATATATATATATATATATATATGCATTTATATATATATATATATATATATATATATATATATATATATATATATATATATATATATGCATATATATTATATATATACGCAGCACATATACATATACACATATTATATGCATATACATATGCTGTTGCTGCTGGTTATTGTTATTATGCATATATATTATATATATATATATATATATATATGCATATATATATATATATATATATATTATTATTATTATTGCGTTACATATATATATATATGTATATATATATATATATATATATATATATATATATATATATATATATATATATATATATATACTTATTTATATATATATATATATATATATATATATATATATATATATATATATAAATACACATATATACGTATATATGTTTATATATGTGTATATCTATTTTTTTTTTTTCCTATAATTTATTTGATGAATGTAAATATGAGAACCAAAATGCCGAGCCTCGGTGAGTGATTTTTAATCTGATATTTACTAACGAGACCTAAAGTATAAAAAATAATAATAATAATAATTAAAAAGAATCTTTAAACTTTTTTTTTTTTTTTTTTAAACTCTTTGAAAAGTTCCAAACTATGATCAAAGGAAGAGACACGACATATAAAGTTTTTTCAGAAAAAATCAAGAAAAAGAAATCACGGTCGGTTACTTCCCAGCACAAAGCATAACGAGTTTCAAGTTCCATAGAGTGTTTGGTGGATGAATAATTTAGGCTGGAAATATTTTTTTTGATTTTGTCAAAGGTATTGTCAACGGTCACACTCTTTCTGTGTGTTTTTTTTTTTTTCTTTCTTTCTTTCTTTCTTTCTTTCTTTCTTTACTTGACTGTTTTTTGTTTTGTTTTGTTTTTTTCTATTTTACCCTCTCCTCTTCTTTTTTTCCTTTATCTCTTTCTATCCTCTTCTCCTTTTCCTCCTCCTTCTTCTTCTTCTCCTCCTTTTCCTCTTTTTTATTCCTCCCCCTCATCTACCTCCTCCTTCTCCTCCTATTCCCCCTCCCCCTCGCCCTCCTCCTCATCCTCTTCCTCCTTTTCCTTTTCTTCCTCCATCCCTGTCCATCATCCTCCTTCTCTTCCTCCTCCTCCTTTTCCCCTCTCTCCCTTTTCTCTCTTCGTCTTCATCCTCCTCCTTCTTCTTCTATATTCTCTTTTTTTTCTTTTCTTTTCTCCCATTCATCTTCTTCCTCGTCTTGCGCGTAATTAACTGATATTGAACTATTTTCTTGCTCTTTAGATGCACTCGAAAAGGACTCCTTTTCCTCTTCAGACCTTCATGTAATTGTGTTCCATCTCTTCCTCCCTTCTTTCTCTTTCTTCTTCTGTTTTTTCCCTTTTCTCTTTTTTTTTCTTATTATTTCTTATTATTTTTTCCCCTTTCTCTTCCTCATAGTCATCCCAAAATCATAATCAAAATCATCATCTTCGTTTTCAGTATAGTCATAATCATAATCATCATCCTCTTCACCATAACCATAACTACAATTATAATTATAATCATAATCATCATCACTGTCACCATAACCATCATCATCGTCATCCTCATCCTCATTATCATCACCATCATCACCATTATCATATATCTCCTCCTCTTCCTCTCCTCATCATCACCATCATCCTATTTTTCCTCCTCTTCTACCTCTTCCTTCTCTTCCTCTCCTCATCATCACCATCCTCATATTTTATCTCCTCCTCCACCTCTTCCTTCTCCTCTTCCTCTCCCCATCATCATATTTTTCCTCCTCTTCCACCTCTTCCTCTCCCCATCATCACCATCATCATATTTTTCCTCCTCTTCTACCCTCTCTTCCTATCTCTTCCTCTCCCCATCATCATTATCATCATATTTCTCCTCTTTTTCCACCTCTTCCTTCTCTTCCTCCCTCCTCCTCTCCTCATCATCACCATCATCATATTTTTCCTCCTCTTCCACCTCTTCCTTCTCTTCCTCTCCCCATCATCACCATCATCATATTTTTCCTCCTCTTCCACCTCTTCCTTCTCTTCCTCTTCCTCTCCTCATCATCACCATCATCATATTTCTCCTCTTCTTCCACCTCTTCCTTCTCTTCCTCCCTCTTCCTCTCCTCATCATCACCATCATCATATTTGTCCTCCTCTTCCACCTATTCCTTCTCTTCCTCCCTCTTCCTGACATCATCATCATCATATTTGTCCTCCTCTTCCACCTCCTCCACCTCTTCCTTCTCTTCCTCTCCTCATCATCACCATCATCATATTTTTCCTCCTCTTCCACCTCTTCCTTCTCTTCCTCTTCCTCTCCTCATCATCACCATCATCATATTTTTCCTCCTCTTCCTCCTCTTCCACCTCTTCCTTTCCTTCCTCCCTCTTCCTAACATCATCATCATCTGAAAAAAATAATCTCCTCATTCATTTTCCCGTCTGCATTTTTTCTCCTAAAAATTGCAGTAAATCATCACACAAGAGGAACTGCGTCTTGCACACTATCTTAACTATCTTGGAGCAAATGTTTGCATGCAATCATCGTCTTACCATTTTCTGATTCTTCGGTCTCTTCCTGTCATTCCTCTTGGACTTTTCTTCCCTTTCGCTTTTTATTCTTCCTCTTCTTTACTTCGTTTTGATATCTTCTTTCTTTCTTTTCTTTCTTTCTTCTTTTATTTTATTCTAGTTTATTTAATTCTCTTATTATTATTGTTGTTATTGTTATTTTCTTCTTCTTCTTTTCTCAGTCTTCTTCTTCTCCTCCTCCCCCTCCTCTTGGTCGACTGATTCTACTCTTTATATTTCCTTCTTTTGCTTCTTCTTCTTCTTCTCCTCTTGATCTTCTGCTTTTACTCTTGATATTTTCCTTCTTCCTCTTCCTCTTCTCCTTCTATTGATCTTCTTCTCTTAATTTTTTCTTCTTCTTCCTTTTTCTCTCTCCATATCCGTTTCTTGATTATCTTCTTGGTCCTGATCTTCTTCTCCTTCTCCTTCTCCTTCTACCTCCTCTTTCTTATCTTCTTCATTTTATTCTTCATATTCGTTTCTTGATTATCTTCTTGGTCCTGATCTTCTTCTTCTCCTTCTCCTTCTCCTTCTACCTCCTCTTTCTTATCTTCTTCCTTTTATTCTTCATATTCGTTTCTTGATTATCTTCTCGGTCCTGATCTTCTTCTTCTTCTTCTTCCACCTCCTGTTTCTCCTCTTCTTCCTTTTTTTTTCATATTCGTATCTTGATTGTCTTCTTGGTCTTGATCTTTTTCTTTTTCTTCTTCTTCTTCTTCTCCTTCCACTTCCTCTTTCTCT
>BOPN01004094.1:32500-35000 GCA_017312705.2 Penaeus japonicus | reverse complement strand
GCATGTATGTTTGTATGTGTTTATATATGTATGTATGTTTGTATGTCTATGTATATGCATATATGCTTATCTGTTTAAGTATAATCATGTATGTTTGTATGTCTATGTATATGCATGTATGTTTGTATGTTTATGTATAATCATGTATGTTTGTATGTGTATATATATGTATGTATGTTTGTATGTCTATGTATATGCATATATGTTTGTATGTCTATGTATATGCATGTATGTTTTATGTGTTTATATATGTATGTATGTTTGTATCTCTATGTATAAGCATATATGTATGTTTGTTTGCATCTCTATGTATATGCATATATGTTTGTATATCTATGTATATACTTGTATATGTATATTTGTATGTGTGTGTATATATATATTTTTTTGCTGCACAGACAAACATTCACTTCTCTTCACTGTCGAAAAAAAAATAAAACCTGCCTCTCATTAACACTGTAGTTGTTCTCCAACAGGTGTATGGTCTTACACGGCATAATCTCCCTCTTTAAAGAGTGTACAGCGAGCAACGACAGAGGAATTTTTGTAGTATGAAAACCCTTTTTTTATCACTTCTCACTGCACACGCTTCCCTGTTTGCCCATGGCGCTTATCTTCGGAGATAATAGGGCTATGCGTATGCTAAACTTTAAGTATTGCTATTAAATGCTAAGACCATTATAGATATGATCTATAGCTACTTAGGCAGTGAGAGTATGAGAGATATTAGTGTAGGAACGACAGATCAACAGACACACTCAAGAGGGAAAACTCTCAAAGATACAGGTACAACAGGAGATGAAGCCAAATGCAAAATATCCATTCACTCATATCCTACCTGTTGGATATACTCGTATATATATTCAAGAGGATAAGTTATCAGATCGAGAAAATTTACATTACAAGTGGCTAGAAACTTGCCTCTTTTTGTATACCAAGATGTACCTGAACTCTCGATACAAATCTCAGCATTCCTAAACGTTTTAATCAAACTCCAATTATTTTTATCAGAATTGAGTTTACCTTCACGATACGTATTTCTCAATATACAATAATACCCAACTGCAATATAACCAACCCCCTTCCCTGAACGACTTTCTAAATCACGACGGTACACATTAAGGTCGAATTCCCTTAGAAACAACCGGGGAATACGACCTTGTTAATTCCCCATAATCGAATGGCTGCTCGAGGTTCCTCCCCCGTTAACAATGTGTATTACAACACAGGCAGCGAGATTGTCAGTCCTCTTGAAGTGTGTGTGTGTGTGTGTGTGCGGACTATTAGTTGCAAATGGTTATGTTGCGGACTATTAGTTGCAAATGGTTATGTTGACCACGCTTAAGAACACATTTCTCGCTCGGGGAATATATGTTCCTGTGTCGACTGTGGCTTCTGCTGAAACCATTTCGCTGGTTGTCTGGTTGCGGAATACATTCTGTGGTCAAGCTCCCGCATCCAGGGGTTTCGAAGGCATTGTGGGCGGCGTATGGTGCTTGTGCGTCGATTGTGCTTGATGTTGTTCGTTGTCATGGCAACGCATTATTACATAGATACTGATATTCATCCACCTACTACTTGTGTCCACCGGCCACTTGTATCCACCGGCCACTTGCATTTTAGATAACGTCCTGTAGTAGTCTGAACACGCTGAAGACTGACTGACGAAAGACCATTTTCTGTGTACATTTTATCATTGATTACAAGGCAACGGCATATTTCTAGTTCATTTCACTCTCTCTCTCTCTCTTCATGTTTAATGGTTCGTCCTCATTACATTTTTTTTTCGTTCTTTCTTTCTGGGTACGAAGAGGACGTTATGTATCGAGGGAGAGTACTTTCATCTCCTTTTCTTGGATACAGAGCAGAAATACAGCACAACAGGTAGATGTTACTTGTTTACTTGGTCAGAGATATAGCACAACTTGTTACTTGTTTACTTGTTCCACGGAGCTTTTGTTCGATTGAAAAGAAAGGAAAAAAAGACAAAAAAACACCGTGTGTATTTTTTTTTCTTTTTTTTTTTTTTTCTTTTTTTGGTAGAGGCATGGACGCTGCGAATTATAATTCTAGCCAAAGAACAAGGTAGTGTTAGCGTAAAACCGCAGAAAATATTACATAACGTTTCGCTTGGTAGTTACTTATGTTTTCGCTCTGAGAGACAGTGCCATATGACGGCAAGTGATTCTATGCAACACTGACCACTTAATTGCATAACAGGAGTTTTTTTGTTTGTTTGTTTGATTGTTTCATGTACTATTTATTTTTCAGATTAATTCAGAGACAGAAACTTTAATGATTGTAGTTACTGAGCTTGGAGTTTGTTTGTTTGTTTTGACTCATGCTTGTTGTGTTCTTTTCTTGTTTTTCTTTGTAAGATGAAGGTCGTGATCGTTGTTTACTAAAATGAGAAAAATATTTCCCGATAAAAGGCATTTATAATCATATATTTCCCGATAAAAGGCATTTATAATCATATATTTCCCGATAAAAGGCATTT
>BOPN01004094.1:20000-22500 GCA_017312705.2 Penaeus japonicus | reverse complement strand
CCAGTGTGCGTGAAATCTACAAGAGGCTGTACTGTTTGTAATAAGGCAATTCGATAAAGTTAATTCCCGGAAGACGAACTAATACCTTAATCTTGTTGTCCGCTTCGCAGCTCGCTTATTAAGGATTAAGCAAAATAACAGGAAAATAGTAGCGGGAATGAATGCTTTACGCCATGTTCATTGTACGAGAGTTCCCTTAAGCTTTAAGTCGGATCTCAGGTTCAAATTCGACCTCAACCCCCCCCACCTCCCACCCATCCACCCATCTACAAAGTGATTCATATGTCCTTATATTTTAGATTTATTATTTTACATTTCACTTTATGATTTGAAAGATGAAAGCTGCCGGAGAAAGGTAGAGAACGAAAGAGAGGGAAAGAGAGAGTATGGGAGATCAAAGAGAGAAAGAAGAAAAAAGAGACAATGAGAGGGAGAGAGAGGGAAGGAGAAAGAGAGAGAGAGTGAGAAAGAGTGAAATGAAAGAAAGAATAAAAAAGCGAGAGAGGGAGAAAGAGAGAAATATAGAAAAGAGAGAGACAGAGACAGAAAGAGAAACGAGAGAGAGATACATAGAAAGAGAATAGGGGGAGAGGGAATGAGAGATAATAAAATATAACCAATCCTATTTTGATAATTCATACATACCTATCCTCCTGCCATTCATAAAGTCATAGATTTTTAATTATATGGTTAAGACATCCTCTATATCGTTCATATTAGGAGGATTATTGGCAACTAATTAATCACAAGATGATTAGTGACGTCACAAGCTTATTCTCTTCCCTTCGCATTTCCTTCATGTATTCTTCTTCTCTTTCTTCCTTCTATCATTATCATTCTCCTCCTTCCTTCTCTTCTTATTATTCTCCCTATTCTTTCTTTCTTATTCTCCTTCCTCTTCTTCTTCTCCCTTCCTATTTTTCTTATTTGTATAATTATCATTCTCCCTCTTCTTTGTCGTCTCTTTCTTCTTCCTTCCTCTTCTTCTTCTCTTTCTTTTCCTTACTCTTCTTCTTCTTCTTTTCTTCTCCTTACTCTTCTTCTTCTATTTCTTCTCTTTCCTCTTCTTCTTCTCCCTCCTCTTTTTCTTATCATTGTAAGCATTATTGTCCCTCTTCTTCTTCTTCCTCATCTTCTTCCTTTTCTCCGTTTTTTCTTCTTCTTCTTTTCCTTTCCTTTTTTGCTATTATTATCATTATTATCATTATTATTATTATTATCATTATTATCATTATTATTATCATTATTCTCCTTCTCCTCTTTCTTTTTCTCCGTCTTCTTATCACACTCAGCAATGATAATGATATCAACAATTATG
Organism: Penaeus japonicus; assembly: GCA_017312705.2. Lineage (NCBI taxonomy): Eukaryota > Metazoa > Arthropoda > Malacostraca > Decapoda > Penaeidae > Penaeus > Penaeus japonicus. The sequence goes on along the minus strand of BOPN01004094.1, from coordinate 21,182 downwards.
ATAATGATGATAACGACAATAATGAGGTTCATGATAATAATACACATGATAATAATAGTAATAAAAATGATTGCAGGAAGCCACTACCAAAGCCGAGGTTCAAAGATGAATCTAAATTGTATAGTCATTTAAAAGTACGAACACTATAAAGGATATTAAAGCACATAGTAAAACCCATAATATTTTTCATTGAGTATTAATAGTCACTGGCCACCAGCACAAGACATGAGTTGATAACATTTACGATAACACACAAACAAGAGCATAGATCTTGCCACGACACGACAACTGAGTTGAAACATTTTGCTAGGAACTGCCTGACTCACAGAAATCATCTTTACAAGAAAATTGCGTAAGATGATTCAAGGGGATATAGGGTACCCGTCTACGTTTTTTTTTTTTTTACGAATCAATAAAGTTAATAAAATCAATGATAGATTAAATGAAATAAATAAAACAAATAATAACATAAATTGATAATAAAATAAATATAAATATAAATAAATAATTATATAAATAGATTAATGATAAAATAAATAAAATCAATAAAAGGATATGAAAGAAGCAATAATTGTTTGATTAACAACGGCAGGGATGACCTGATCATGATGCGATGAGGTGGTTATGCAGTGGGTTTCCGTCAGTCGATTATCTCGCTGGTGCTTAATACAGCTACAGGAAAGCATTTTATAACAAGGTGATATACATATACAGTATATGTGTGTGTGTGTGTGTGTGTGTGTGTGAGTGTGTGTGTGTGTGTGTATACACTATGAGTATACATTTACTCAATATGATCCACATGTTCAATATGTTGTTTTTGAACTAACAAAAATAAACCTAATAGCTAATTTTGACACCCTACTCCTATATACAAACTAAAGAAACCTCACAGTTTCACTCAAATTATATCTGACAAATCATCAAGGCTAAGGAATAGTAATCTTTCAATATCCAAGTCACTCACTACATCACTATCATTATCGTTGTTGTTGTAGCTGTTGTTATTATCATTATTATTGTTATTGTTATCGTTATCATTGTTATCATTATCTTTTTTATTTTCAGAATCATTATCATAATTATCATCATCATTAGCATTATTATCAACGTTATTATTATCATCATTATCATTATTATATCACTTATCATAATCATTATCCTTATTCTTGTATTTATTAT
>BOPN01004094.1:5000-7500 GCA_017312705.2 Penaeus japonicus | reverse complement strand
AACCGTTGATGTTGAAAGCAAGCTGAAAGTGGACCTGGATGTTAGCAAGCAGCACGCAGGAAGAAGAAGAAAGCAATCGTATTTGCATTGAAAATTTGTGAAAAGTGAACTTCTCTTATATGTGCAAATTGAAAGGAACTTTATTTTCAAGTGACTTTTGAAAAGTGCAGTGTTTCCCTCTTTTTTTTTTCTTTCTTTCTTTTTTTTCTTTTTTAGAAGGGATTGGATTTATTCATTTCATCCAATATACTGATTTATGTATATATACATGAATCAAAAATAAAAAGGGAATCATAATATATATATGTATATATATATATATATATATATATATATATATATATATATATATATATATATATAAAAGTATATATACATATATATATGTGTGTATATATATATATATATACACACACAAACACACGCGTATGTATATATATATATATATATATATATATGTATTCATTCATTCACATCCATATATATATGACAACCTGTTGATACAGGTATTCTCACCAAAGGAGAGTATGTGACGTGCCAGGAGCCTAAGCCTCATTCAATCTCCATGATGCCCTTAATCTGTGGCAGAGAATCGTCTTCACCAGAGACCTGGGGAGAGACTGCCAGAGGAACTTGCTTAGTTTACCTTAGTCTGAAGGTAAAGGCGTGTTTACTCAACTTGATGCGTTGCTTCAACAGCTGTTATGAGGAGAATGGACTTCCAAGTGCGTGTATAGTTTGATCAAGGTGGTGATCTTCTCTATATGTGTCTTGTTATTACTGCAAAGAAGTTCATATAGTTATTTCTAAAGTGTAATAGATATGAATTTGAGTCCTGATGAAGATAAGGAGTAAGACGAATGTTAGCTTTATTGAGGAAAAGAGATAAACTTGTTTTCTATCAAGTAGAAAGCCCTTGCAACAAAGGCTCAATCCAACAGCCTGCCTAAGGAACAAGTTGAAGAAGCGAAAGTAAAGGTGATCCTTTATTACAGGAATTGCCTTTAACCTTTAAACCTTTAAAAAGTCAACCTGTAGCAACTTAACCTTACCAAACCTGACCCTACTGCAATGGAATCTCACTCGAAATGGTAGACGTTGAAAATCTAATGGCCTCAGGTAATACAGTCTACATATGCCTACATGTGATCATCACCATGTAATGTAAGAAGATTTCCCTGCATAAATACCCTGTTCAAGTCCCATTACAGACCGTGGGATTATAGCCTTCAAGGAGGGGAGGCAGCAATTGTACGAAAAGACCTAACCTAACCTAGCCCTTTAGGTCCCATTTCCCAGATAGCATTATAGGTGAAAATAACAAGGATAGATTTTATAAGACCAGGTAGTCTGGTCAGTGATTTGGAAGATAACAGGTCTTGGGAAGCTACAGTGACCGGCATCATCTCTAGGGAGACACTGTAACTCCTGACGAAGAACAACAAACTTCTCAAGAATTAAAACATTGACACTGAACTGCGAAACACACACAACTTCCAAATTCAGACTAGGACATTCTCTAATATTGACTCACCTATTGGTTTAGCCAGTGTGAAGGGAGATACGCAAAATTACATAAACTATCGTGAAATAAAGGTGTTAAGTCATAGCCTGAAGATATAAGAGGAACAACACATGTGGAACAGTTTCGAAATAAGTCAAGTGAGGCAAGGTTAAGATGGTTCGGACATGTAATAAGGAGAGATGAGGAACATATCGGGAGGAGGATGTTACGTGAGGAACCACCAGGAAGAGGAAAGAGAGGAAGGCCTAAGAGGAGATTCTTGGATGCAGTGAGAGAAGATATGAGAGCAGCCGGTTTGACTGATGATGATGCACAGGTTAAAGGAAGGTGATCCGCTGTGGCGACCCCTAAAATATGATAAGATTAGATTTAGATTAGATTAGATCTTTGTTTACCAGCCTGGCTAACTGCACAGGCATGGGCAAGCTTTAATACATTGATATAGAGTCATGACATTGTTGCTAACATTGTATTACAAATGAAGGTAATAACATGATTATATTCTCTAGTATATCAACTGTGAATAGACATTTGATAAATGTTGTAATAGGATATCATATACCGAATTTCGGGTATAGTATAAGTACATATTCTAGTACAGTTGATGTTATGAAATAATTACATAACTCTGCATACCTCATGCTAGGAGGCCTGAAAGGTTGTATCATATGGCACTCTGAAATGTAATGTTCAAGTGTTCGTTTATACTCTTCGTTGCAAAGTCTGCATTTAGTTTCTTCTACATTGCATTCTGAACTGACCTGCCAATACATTCTGTATCCAAGTCTGATTCCTGCTGTCACAATATCACATTGTCTTGTCCTTGTCTTGTATGACCCATAAATGAATCTCTCCTGCGAGAACTGGTCGAAATGTTTTATGCTACAGCTTTCAGGTCTTTGAGAGTTTGTTAGCTCCATCGAAAAAAAATGATTTAGCAAGTGTAGAGTTGCATTTCATTTGGTGGGTCATGGA
>BOPN01004093.1:89903-92403 GCA_017312705.2 Penaeus japonicus | reverse complement strand
TATGACGATATCCATGATTATATTAGAGTAATGATAGTGAATAACAAAAAACAAATATAACAAAGGTGACTATAATGGTAATAAAGATAATAATGATAACGAAAATATTAGTAATAACTATCAGTGTGTCCCCTTTACAATATCATAATAGACAACATTTTTATCAGCATCATCATAATCATAATCATCATTCCCCTTCTTGTCAATCTGATTTTATGCTAGTAATGATGGCAATAATTTTACTGTTGTGATTACTATCCTCATCGTTCTTAGAATCAGCAGTAGTAGTAGTAGAGGTATTAGTAGATACATTATCATTATTATCCGTAGGGTTCAGCTCCGAGCTTAATCTCAGCTTGATGTGTGTGTGTTTGTATATGTATATATATATATATATATATATATATATATATATATATATATATATGTGTGTGTGTGTGTGTGTGTGTGTGTGTGTGTATATGTATATATATATATATATATATATATATATATATATATATATATATATATATATATATATATATATATATACATACATATATGTGTGTGTAAAAATGTGTGTATGTGAGAGTGCGTGTTTGTGTGTTTGTGTGTGTAAATGTATATACATTGCCATATATATACATATATATATATATATATATGTAATTAAATATATATAAATATACAAATACATATATATACATATATATTTATATAAATATACATATATATATACATATAGATGTATGTATGTATGTATATATACGTGTGTGTTAAACAGTTATGGGGATTATTTCCTTAACAATAATCACTATCATCATTGTTACAAGCATCATGGATAATATATAGATTATTACAAAAAACAATTAAGCACTTAATACATAATACTGTATATATGAATATATATGCATATATATATATATATATACAAATACATACATATATATATATACATGCATATGTATATATGTATATATATGTATATATATATACATATATATATGCATATGAATATATATGTATATATATATATATATATATATATATATATATATATATATATATATATATATATATATATACATATATATATATATATACCTGTATATGTGTGTATATGTACGTATATATGTGTGCGTGTTTGTGTATATACACATGTTTGTGTGTGTGTTAGTGTGTATGTGTGTCTGTGTGTGTTTGTGCTTGAGTGTGTGTGTGTAATTGTGTATGTGTATTTGTGAATATACACATGTTTAGGTTTGTGTTAGTGTGTATGCATGTGTGTATGCGTTTGTGATTGTGAGCGTGTATTCAGAAATACTCTGATGAACTCGATAAATAGATACGAAGGACAGCCAATGGCGACACATCTTCGTTTCTGTGGCAGACGGTTGGCTGGCCAAGACTACTACTGTACCTATTTATCTCCTAAGTGTCAAAGGGATTTTTCAAAGTATTTTTATTTCATACTCATTTACTAATTAATATAGTAATTTGACCATCATATTGATAAATCCAGATAAAATCGAAACACTACAAACAAGAAAACAATATAAAAGGCTCACAAATATGGATTGAATTAATTTCGCCGGTCGATTATTTAGTGAAGGTAACAGAGGGGCGGGGACGGTGGGCGTGGCTGCTCCCTATATAAACGGGATCCATGTTTCTTTCGCTACAGTTCCAACGCATCCAGAACCCAACGTGCAAATATGGCTTTACGATTCTTGGTGAGTTGAAATCAATTTATTCAGGACGAAATTCTCTTAGGATTATGTTTAAGGAATCGATATACGCATTCATGTACATACAAAAAAAAAAAAAAATAATAATAATAATAACAATAATAATAAACACACTCTTATGCATGTGCATAAATATTTTTAACAATAGTCGATACATTCATATATCACATACATATATATACACATATATACTCATATTTATATAAAGATATATACTCATATATATATATATATATATATATATATATATTATAGATAATTTAGTTTACAAAAATATTATCCAAGGTTAAAATCCTATCATCTGAGAATATACAATGTATATCTTGTTTTATCAATGAACACAAGTCTTACTACATTTTATGTTTCAGATTTCGCTTTCTTTGGTGGTCGTAGTTCTCGCCGATCAGAGCTCACACGTCAGCATCAGTCTCGGCGGTGCTCCTGCTATCAACCACACAGATCCTACCACCACGCACGACCATACCACCATCAACCCAACCTACCACTCACAGCCTCTTCACCGCCGCCCACCTATCACCCACAGCCTTCCTATAAGCATGAACACGAGCCTGCTGTGCCAGCATGTGCTGCCAACACAACCAAAGCATGGTGCCTCGACGACGCTGACTATCCCACTACCGAGAATCAGCCACAGCCGAGTACCACTACCCGAAGGTCCTCTCCCTCTATGCTGATGTGACCGAACTCAACACCGAGTTGTCTGTGGAGCGACCAGATACCCTGGAAGAGGAAACTTACTTGTGCCCATC
>BOPN01004093.1:62403-74903 GCA_017312705.2 Penaeus japonicus | reverse complement strand
ATACCTGATAAGTGATACGTGATCAGTGATGCGATTGATGAAAATGCAGAGATAAGTTGATATAAGTAGAAACAAACGTGAAAGAGCACTGGGTGCTGATATAAGTTGAAACAAACGTGAAAGAGCACTGGGTGCTGATATAAATTGAAACAAAACGTGGTGGAGCACTGGGTGCTGATATAAATTGAAACAAAACGTGAAAGAGCACTGGGTGCTGATATAAATTGAAACAAAACGTGAAAGAGCACTGGGTGCTGATATAAATTGAAACAAAACGTGAAAGAGCACTGGGTGCTGATATATGTTGAAACAAAACGTGAAAGAGCACTGGGTGCTGATATAAATTGAAACAAAACGTGAAAGAGCACTGGGTGCTGATATAAATTGAAACAAAACGTGAAAGAGCACTGGGTGCTGATATAAATTGAAACAAAACGTGAAAGAGCACTGGGTGCTGATATAAATTGAAACAAAACGTGAAAGAGCACTGGGTGCTGATATAAATTGAAACAAAACGTGAAAGAGCACTGGGTGCTGATATAAGTTGAAACAAACGTGAAAGAGCACTGGGTGCTGATATAAATTGAAACAAAACGTGAAAGAGCACTGGGTGCTGATATAAATTGAAACAAAACGTGAAAGAGCACTGGGTGCTTATATAAGTTGAAACAATTTGCGAGCACTGGGTGCTGATATAAATTGAAACAAATGTGGAAGAGCACTGGGTGCTTATATAAGTTGAAACAAAACGTGAAAGAGCACTGGGTGCTGATATAAATTGAAACAAAACGCAGAAAGAGCACTGGGTGCTGATATAAGTTGAAACAAAATGTGAAAGAGCACTGGGTGCTGATATAAATTGAAACAAAACGTGAAAGAGCACTGGGTGCTGATATAAAGCTGAAACAAAACGTGAAGGAGCACTGGGTGCTGATATAAATTGAAACAAAACGTGAAAGAGCACTGGGTGCTGATATAAATTGAAACAAAACGTGAAAGAGCACTGGGTGCTGATATAAGTTGAAACAAACGTGAAAGAGCACTGGGTGCTGATATAAGTTGAAACAAACGTGAAAGAGCACTGGGTGCTGATATAAGTTGAAACAAACGTGAAAGAGCACTGGGTACTTATATAAGTTGAAACAAACGTGAAAGAGCACTGGGTGCTGATATAAGTTGAAACAAAACGTGAAAGAGCACTAGGTGCTGATATAAATTGAAACAAAACGTGGAGGAGCACTGGGTGCTGATATAAATTGAAACAAAACGTGAAAGAGCACTGGGTGCTGATATAAATTGAAACAAAACGTGAAAGAGCACTGGGTGCTGATATAAGTTGAAACAAAACGTGAAAGAGCACTGGGTGCTGATATAAATTGAAACAAAACGTGAAAGAGCACTGGGTGCTGATATAAATTGAAACAAACGTGAAAGAGCACTGGGTGCTGATATAAATTGAAACAAAACGTGGAAGAGCACTGGGTGCTGATATAAATTGAAACAAAACGTGGAAGAGCACTGGGTGCTTATATAAGTTGAAACAAAACGTGAAAGAAGGCCATGTTGATATAATTAGTAAAACAATGTGGAAGAGCACTGGGTGCTGATATAAATTGAAACAAAACGTGAAAGAGCACTGGGTGCTGATATAAATTGATACAAAATGTGGAAGAGCACTGGGTGCTTATATAGATTAAATTCGAATTATAATCTAGGTGATCAGTGATGTGATAAAGTGATCGGTGAGGCGATAAAAAAGGTAAAATAAATAAATAATCTAATTGATCGGTGATGCGATAGAAAAAGGTAAAATAAATATATAATCTAGTTGATCGGTGATGCGATAGAAAAGGTAAAATAAATAAATAATCTAGTTGATCGGTGATGCGATAGAAAAAGGTAAAATAAATAAATGACCTAGTTGATCGGTGATGCGATAGAAAAGGTAAAATAAATAAATAATCTAGTTGATCGGTGATGCGATAGAAAAAGGTAATATAAATGACCTAGTTGATCGGTGATGCGATAGAAAAGGTAAAATAAATAAATAATCTAGTTGATCGGTGATGCGATAGAAAAGGTAAAATAAATAAATAATCTAATTGATCGGTGATGCGATAGAAAGGTTAAAATAAATAAATAATCTAGTTGATCGGTGATGCGATAGAAAAGGTAAAATAAATAAATAATCTAGTTGATCGGTGATGCGATAGAAAAGGTAAAATAAATAAATAATCTAATTGATCGGTGATGCCATAGAAAAGTTAAAATAAATAAATAATCTAATTGATCGGTGATGCCATAGAAAAGTTAAAATAAATAAATAATCTAATTGATCGGTGATGCGATAGAAAGGTTAAAATAAATAAATAATCGAGTTGATCGGTGATGCGATAGAAAAATAAACAAATAATCTAGTTGATCAGTGATGTGATAAGTGATAAATGAAATAAAATAATAATTGGGTGCTCACATCAAATAAAATAGCTGGACGAGCACTGGGTGCTCAAAGGTTATATAAGAGAAGCTGAACGAATAAATACAATGAATAAATTATTTAGTAAATAAGTGATGTGATAAATGAAATGAAATAAAAAATGGGAGCTCACAAGATATAGAAGAGAAGCTGAATGAATAGATAAAATGAATAAAAAAAAAATAAATAAAATAAATAAATAAATAAATAAAATAATAATAAAAAAAAAAATAAATAAATAAATTAAAAATGGGAACTCACAAGAAATAAAAAAGAAGCTAAGCGAGCACTGGGTGCTCACAAGAAATATGAGAAGCTGAATGAATAAATAAAATGAATAAATAATTTAGTAAATCAGTGATGTGATAAATGAAATAAAATAAAAAATGGGAGCTCACAAGAAATGTAAAAGAAGCTGAGCAAGCACAGGGTGCTCACAAGAAATAAAAAAGGAAGCTAAGCGAGCACTGGGTGCTCACAAGAAATATGAGAAGCTGAATGAATAAATAAAATGAATAAATAATTTAGTAAATCAGTGATGTGATAAATGAAATAAGATAACAATGGGAGCTCACAAGAAATGGAATTGAAGCTGAGTGAACACTGGGTGCTTACAAGAAATAGAATATAATCTGAATGAACACTGGATGCTCACAAGAAATAGAATATAATCTGAATGAACACTGGATGCTCACAAGAAATGGAATAGAAGCTGAATGAACACTGGATGCTCACAAGAATTAGAATATAATCTGAACGAACACTGGGTGCTCACAAGAAATTGAATAATCTGAATGAACACTGGGTGCTCACAAGAAATGGAATAGAAGCTGAATGAACACTGGGTGCTCACAAGAAATGGAATAGAAGCTGAATGAACACTAGGTGCCTACAAGAAATAGAATATAATCTGAACGAACACTGGGTGCTCACAAGAAATAGAATATAATCTGAATTAACACTGGGTGCTCACAAGAAATGGAATAGAAGCTGAATGAACACTGGATGCTCACAAGAAATAGAATATAATCTGAACGAACACTGGGTGCTCACAAGAAATAGAATATAATCTGAATTAACACTGGGTGCTCACAAGAAATGGAATAGAAGCTAAATGAACACTGGGTGCTCACAAGAAATTGAATATAATCTGAACGAACACTGGGTGCTCACAATAAATAAAATAAGAAGCAAAGACAATACGGCGGATCACGTCAATTAAAGGAAGAAGCCATAGAAGTACTGGGGCTCACATTAAATTATTAGAAATGAATTTACTAACGAAAAATCGGATAGTGGGGGAGAAAGGCTTCACACTCTGCAAGACAGCATGGTGAGGGAGAGGGCTGAACTTACTGACGCCCAGGAACACAAAACTTTGGGAGAATTTACAGTAGTCGGAGAGGAGGTTCACGATCTGCGAGACAGTCCAGTGATAGAGAAGGCTAAATATAGCAACGCCAAGGAACTTATTGATATGGAGTATACAGTAGTCGGAGAAGGGGTTGGCACTCCTAGATCGACGGATGCAGAAAAGGGAGGGGCGAGCACAAGGTAACACGCCCGCACACAATCTGGGTAATTAGGCTAAAGGTAGCCTGGACATTCAACTGTTACGTAGCATATTACAAGGGTTCCGTAACTGTTGGACCGATTGACCCAGATAGAAAAAGGAGACCTGTTGACAGATACACTGTCAACCAGAGCATTGTTGCTTCTAAGACAAGTAAGCCTTCGAAGTGTGCTGGTAAATCTGGGAGCAGATGTAGTGAGGATAGTACTGTACATGACATCAAAGGAGCCACAACTGATGAAGATACTGAGAAGGGCCTGCTGTCCAAGAAAGGAAGAAAGAAATCATTGCAACAGAGTTCTAGCCTGGCTTACTGTGGGTGGACACGACTTGGGAGGCCTTACAGAGCTGTTCGACTTATGGAATCAATTACAGCCTTCACCTGCAACTTCGATAGGCTACAAAGTTTGATGATACCAGGTTGGATGATGGAACAATTTCAAACTAACCGAGGAGAAAAGGAAGCTATACTACATCTCAGGGAGTTCTTGCAAAATAAGGTAGATAACTTAAATAAGAAAAAGATCATGTTTGCCTTAACATCTCATAAGAATAAGGGCAAGAAAACCCAAGGGATATTCAATGGACCGCGGGGTCTATAAGTGAAATTAGAAGGCATAGTCCATTAAATAAATTTGCCTCATAAATCAAGCAAGACCAACATTGCGCTCAAGACTCGTCTGGAAGGTGATACACAACTATGAGTATGCTTCGAGAAGGATATACATGATCCCTTTAACAAGGGCCTCGCGGAGGCAGTTCTGGACGCAACAAGACATATGAAGAACTATTGACATGTGCCATATCATCCTGTTTCAATTTTAACGGGTCGGAAATTTAAGAGTAGCCTTAGTTTGTGAGGCCACAATTGATGGAGTAGCGTTAAATCAGAAAGTCAAATAAGTCCCAGCTATGATGAACGATCTGTTTGGTATCTTTACACTTTAGGAAGGGACCTATCGGTAGGGCCACCACTATTGATGCCATGTTTCCACCAAGTGGCAGCTAGGAATCAGGATGTATCTCATTACACGTCCAGCAACCTATCAAATGACAGTACATCCCTTTGGAGGGATCTGGAGCACTGCCTGTGCTCTCTTGGAATGCACAAAATCCCTGATGAAGTTGGGGCCAATCTTCGGCTATCGCCAAAAGAAAATTGATTTTGATGACTTGCTCCTGTCAGAGTACCCTGAAGCACAAGCTATTCACCATGCTGTTGATTTGAAGAGCTGCTGAAGCACATGCTATTCATCATGCTGTTGACTTGAAGAACGCGCCTTTCACCAAAGAAAACTTAATGTTGATGACTTACTCCTGTCAGCTATCGCCAAAAGAAATTTTAATGTTGATGACTTGCTCCTGTCAGAGTTGAATTAAAGAACACAGAAGCACAATCTATTCGCCATGCCATTGATTTAAAGAACTCAGAAGTACATGCCAGTCATCATGCTGTTGAATTAAAGAACACAGAAGCACAAGCTATTCGCCATGCTGTCGATTTGGAGAGCACACTGAAGTATGGTGGCTTCAGGCTAACAAAGTGAATGTCCTGCGGAAGTCCTATGATATATACCGGCTTGTGAGAGGAGTGTCCAGATGAAGAAGGCTTAACTCCAGAAAATAGGAAAAATTGGAAGGGATGGATGGGTGAATTGGCAGTACTAGAAAGCTTTCAAGTACCATTGAACATAGCAGCAGCCTGTCCCAACAAGGCATATCGAGCACAACTACACGAGCAAATTCCAGTCGACAAATTGCTTGAACACTACTCTTCACAGTACGAGCTGCAGCGTGTGCCGGTTTAGTTTATGAAATTGTTAGATGGATTACAAAAGGACAGTCCACAGTGCAAGAGATAAGGCAGCTTAATGATGAACTCTATGCATTACTAAAAGGGAAATTAGTAAAAGGTAGCAAGCTCTACAGGCTTGAACCTAAACTTAATACAGATGGGTTATTGCGAGATTTGAGGAAGATAAAAAAATACAGGCGCCCATCCTGATCATTCTGCCAAAAGGACTTAACACGCGACAAAATTAATGGTACAAAATAAACATGTGTTCTTATTCAGGTAGAGAACATACCCCTACAGAAATTCACCGGAGATACTGCTTCGTGGCTTGCAGAATAAAATAGATAGAGTGCTGAAGAAATGTTTTGTGGAATCTCAACCCACCTGCAGCGTCAGACATCGGTAATGTTTCGGAAAGGACAGATATGTTCGGTACGTAAAGTTCTTTCGTCCACCATTGGTTTACAACGGGTCGATGACGACCAGCTACAAACTTGTTTATTGAAGGCGAAGTTGCCCTGGAACCTAGAAAGGATGCCTAGGAGCGCTATGCTATGTCGACGATGGATATATGAACAATTACTGAAAGTAATTGTTCATCTTACGATGCACAGGTGCAAGATTGAACATTCCAGAAATACTGCTGTTGGGATTGGTCCTGCTATTAGATCCCAGATAATACCAATGGAGTTGGGAGGGCCATTGAGGCCATCCCGGGTGCAGATGGGCTTGTCAAGTAGTCCAGGTTCGCACCACGTCTGGGGTCCTATGCACAACTGATCGTGAAGTTGTGCCACTTAGAGTGTGACCACTGAAAAATTTGTAAAAATACAGACATATCCTTCACGAGGTATATATCTGTGTTTCACGCGTTATACCACAGACCCATCCTTAAGATTCGTCTGTCCCGCACGAAATATAGAACAAAATTACCTTACTTACTTAGTGATTGTATTGCTGAATACTGGGAAGGTTTTTTCACCCCGGCGGCCCAATGTCATGGGAGGAGTTCAATTTCTGTGCATACACGGGGTTGTACTCTCTCTTCATGATTGGGGACGTGGAGTTTTTTCCCTTATCCAGCAGCAATACAGATGAGATCGCATGCATATGACTAAAGTTTATAAACATTTATAAGATATATATTGCTATGTGTAAATATTTGGACTGCCACGGTCATTGACCTTATTTCCATACCATGTGACATTGTATTCGTTGTTAGTGTTGTGTTTCAATGTTGTACCTTCGATTTAGTCTACACTTTCGTAGTGTTGGGCTTCGATCGCCCAAAAGGGGGGAGTGTTACCGCTAGCGGTAGTAAGAGAAGGAAAGGAAGGAGAAGGAAAGGAAGAAACAGAAAGAAATCGCCGCGGAGACCACGGGAAAATAACACATGTCCAGAGAGGCCTCTATGTGTGGCCCGACCACAATCCCGTGACTGTCATCGCCGGCGCTGACTCCGCAGCTACGATAACATAGGCCAGGAGAGGCCGCCATGTGGCCTGACCGTGACTATAAACAAGTAAAAACCATTCGAGTAAAGAACAAGACCCTTGTTCTATAGACACACTTGTAGTCTAGACACACACACGACAGTCAAGGCGTAGACACCATCGTGACGACACGTAGTAATTGGGAGAGTCCAATAGTTCCGCTAAGTGTATGTATAATCGCTATTACTAAATTGACATTGTATAAGTGATATATTAATCTTTATAGATGTATGGATTACAATGTAACCTGCCAGGATGGAACCAGTGATTGTATTGTTCTTAAGCTTCAAGTCTTTATACATTGTGACACTGTACTTGTTTACAGGTTTTGACCGCTTTCAATAAATTAGAGAGTGAGTTCTACACTGTGGTATCAGTCGTCCTCATATTGACCAATCAAATCCATGCTCCGTTGATAACGGCGGCAACAATATATATATATATATTTCTGTCTGTGTGTACATACAAATACATGTATATACTTATATATATATATATATATATATATATATATATATATATATATATATATATATATATATATTTATTTATTTATACTGTATATTTATATATATGTGTGTATATATAGATATGTATACAATATATGTATGTATATAGAGATATATTTAGTAATATATATAAGCATATATATATATAGAAATACACACACACATATATATTTATATATACATATATATGTATATATATATATATATATATATATATTTATATATCTATATAAATACATATATACATACATATATGTTTATTAACAATTATTTAGGCATATATATATATATATATATATATATATATATATATATATATATATATATATATATATATATATATATATATATATACGTATGTATATATATTCATAAGCATACATACATGTATATAAATATATGTACGCCTATATGTATATATACGTATGTATATAGATATAGATGTCTATATACATATACATGTATGTATATATATGTACATATACAATGTATATACAGTACTGGGAAAATTAATAGACAATTTTTGGGATTCTTCATTTTTTTATATTTAACACCTCATATCTACACAATTATATTACTTACATTGTCTATATTTTGTAATAATGCAGAGAAATCTTTAATCTATATAAAAATGATTAATTATATAATGATTATATTATTTTTAAGTGATAAGAATCATGTTTTTATATTGTTACTCGTCTCCACACAAAATTACCTCGTTCCTCAGCCTTGTGTTCTTAAACAATTTCAACACATCCATATTACCGGTATTCCGGCTTCCGGTTACTAATCATTGTTTATATTACCTAATGTGTTTGCCAATGTCCCAGTATCAATTGAACCATAATTAGTCGCAGAAGTCATTAAGGATAACCTGTTGAAGCATCATGGGCAGAGAAAAAGACTTGAGTCAGGCTGATTTTTCAGCAACCGACATTTATCTACAAGAAACATCCCTCGGCTGTAAAGAAATTGCTCATATAGTTGGTGTATCATTATCTAGTGTGTACAGAGTGAAAAGGAAGATTGAAAATATCGAAAATTACGAGCCAAAACGTGTTGGAAAGTGTGGAAGGAAATCCTGTACCACCCCAAGACAGGAGAGAATTCTCGTTGATATGGTAAGAAAAGACCGTTCAAAGTCGTCAAGACAACTAGCAGCTGACTTAGTGGACTATGATGTACAATGTACACCCTCAGCTGTTAGAAAAAAGCTTAATAAGCTGGGTTACCGTGCCTGTAGGCCAACTAGAGTGCCAAGACTAACCGAGGTCATGAGGAAGAAAAAGCTGGCTTGGGCCAAGGCACACAGCCATTGGACATCTGATGACAGGGAAAAGGTAAATATGCATTCAATTTTGCTGAATTCGTTATTTTTCTACACAAATTAATTAAAATAATCATTTCTCTAAATAAAATAGCGAATATTTCATGTTTGATTCAAGATGCTGCATCTAAATTGAAAAAATGTCTTTGTTCCAATTCATGTTTGATGAAACCCACTTGAAGACTGGGGTTTACAAAGCTGTAATTTAAGTTTGAGTGAAAAAAATCAATTAATTTGTTTTGTTTGCATCCTATTTTGATGAAACAATGATGAAAATACTGGAGTGATATGAAAATTTGTGAGGAGGACGTCAAAAGAGAAGGACCACTCTGACTGTCAGAAAACTGCAGTCAAGTTCCCTTCCAAAGTCATGGTTTGGTCCATCATATCTGCACAAGGTACAGGTCGTTTAGAGATCTTGGATAACGCACGCTCTGAATCAAGACGGATACCTTAAGATAATAAATAAACGCCTGGTACCCCAATTTCGTGAATGGTTTCCTGACAATAACGGAATATTCATGCATGACGGGGCCCCATGTCACACAGCCAGAAGAGTTTCTAGTCATCTAAAAGATCTTAACATCAGAGTGCTTGATTGGCCTGGAAACAGCCCAGATATAAATCCTATTGAAGGTTTATGGAAAGACTTAAAAGATGAAGTCAGCAAAATTGAATGTACCAACAAAGTACAGCTCATCCAGCGGTTAATAGAGGTTTGGCACAGAAATCCAGATATCAGGAACAAAGCACAACCCTACATTAAAAGCATACCAAGACGTGTTGAAGCAGTTATTAGAGCCAAAGGAGGTCCCACAAAATACTGAGATGATATATGTATAAAAGAAAAACAATAAAACATATTTACTGTCTAAAATTTTCTTTCAGAAATAGTAAAAATCATGAATAAATCAGTTGAATGGCCAGAATTGTCAATTAATTTTCCTTAATACTGTATGTATATACATACATATATATTCAGATATATGAATATATCTGACCCTGCCCAATTAGATTCATCTTTTATTCCATGGAAAACTGGCATATGACAGTTGTCTTTGGTGAACAGCTATTACTGTGAATTGCATGTCTGTTTGAGGTACCTGAAGGAGAATTAAGGGAAGTTTGGTGGTCCAGTATAAGTCGTACATATTGACGAATCATGCTATGCCCACAAAGTTAACAGCCATAGAAGGTGTGGTCCACTCTAGGCAGTGTGTCTTTGGTTTAGTAGATACCTGTGTGAATCTTGCAATTGGCAATATGGGTTATGGGATCACCCATCATAGAAAAAGGAATCACAGCACAATCTGCTTGAATCAATTAAAGCACAAGATTTTTAGTAGGGGTCAATTTAAGAACAGCACACGGCAAAGTCACATCAATTAAGCATTATTATTATTATTATTATTATTATTATTATTATTATTTTAATCCTGGGGAAGATAGATATTCAAAATATAAGAACGAATATTTATTTTCATATATCTTGTGAGGTTGGAGGGACTCTAATGTCCTTTTCTATAAATCATCATTTCTGTAGATATCATCACAGCAAGATGACTAGAGAACTGCTTTCTTCACGTACTTCACGTCTTTCAAGCGATGGTGTGTCAATTCGCTTTAAATTTTCTCTCCCTCTTAATGTGGCATGAGATGAGTGGTTTGGTGACTAATGGTCGATGGTGTAGGCGCCCAAGAGACAAGCACAGCTGGCGGGAAGCTTGAAGGTCTCGATGGCGAAGGGGAAGTACTGATCATAGGAGTCGTAGACAAGGAAACGGTGGTAGATGGACTTCTGCAGACACTTGGACTCGTAGCACTCAGGCACCAGAGGACATGCATCGCCGGAAGTCAGACATTCTTCGATGCGTGTAGTCTGAGTAAGAGTCTGATAATGGGCATCGATGTTATTGACAATGACACGCCATTTGCCCTCGGTGTTCTGGGCACGAAGGGGCCTCACGTAGGCGGTCTCTGATGGGCACAAGTAAGTTTCCTCTTCCAGGGTGTCTGGTCGCTCCACAGACAACTCGGTGTTGAGTTCGGCTACATCAGCATAGAGAGTAACTTCCGTAGTGGTACTCGGCTGCGTGTTTGATCTCGTAGGTGGGATAGTCAGCGTCCTCGAGGCACCACGAGCAAGCGGCAGTAATACGCTGGCACAGCAGGCTCGTGTTCATGCTTATAGGAAGGCTGTGGGTGATAGGCGGGAGCAGGGTGGTAGGAGGGCTGTGAGTGGTAGGTTGGTTGATGGTGGTATGAAGGTCGTGCGTGGTGAGAGTGAGTATGGTGAGAGGAGCTGTGGTGGCTGACAGCAGGAGCACCGCCGAGACTGATGCTGACGTGTGAGCTCTGATCGGCGAGAACTACGATCACCAAAGAAAGCGAAATCTGAAACATAAAATGTAGTAAGACTTGTGTGCATTGATAAACAAGATATATATTGTATATTCTCAGATGATGGGATATAACCCTTGGATAATATTTTTGTAAACTAAATTATAATATATATATATATATATATATATATATATATATATATATATATATATGAGTATATATCTTTATATAAATATGAGTATATATGTATATATATGTACATGTATGAGTGTATGTGCGTGAATGTGTCTGTGATCACATACAAAAAATATTTATGCACATGCATAAGAGTGTGTTTATTATTATTGTTATTATTTTTTTTATTATTATTACTATTATTATTATTTTTTTTTGTATGTACATGAATGCGTATATCGATTCCTTAAACATGATCCTAAGAGAATTTCGTCCTGAATAAATTAATTTCAACTCACCAAGAATCGTAAAGCCATATTTGCACTTTGGGTTCTGGATGCGTTGGAACTGTAGCGAAAGAAACATGGATCCCGTTTATATAGGGAGCAGCCACGCCCACCGTCCCCGCCTCTCTGTTACCTTCACTAAATAATCGACCGGCGAAATGAATTCAATCCATATTGTGAGCCTTTTATATTGTTTTCTTGTTCGTAGTGTTTCGATTTTCTCTGGATTTATCAATATGATGGTCAAATTACTATATCAATTAGTAAATGAGTATGAAATAAAAATACTTTGAAAACTTAATAATTTAGGAGATAAATAGGTACAGTGAAAGGTATCCTTGGGCCAGCCAGCCGTCTGTCACAGAAACGAAGATGTATCTAGCTGTCCCTTCGTATCTATTTATCGAGTTCATCAGAGTATTTCTGAATACACGCTCACAATCACAAACGCATACACACATACATACACACTAACACTAACCCAAACATTTGTATATTCACAAATACACATAAACAATTACAC
>BOPN01004093.1:52403-54903 GCA_017312705.2 Penaeus japonicus | reverse complement strand
CAAGTGTCGTAGAAAAATTAAAAAAGAAAGAATACCACAAGAGGGCTAGCCTTTTCAAAGGCAGTGAGGTGCCAAAAGTACCACAATATAAATGAAGGAAACATCGAGTTATACCATCTATTATAGTGATTTGCAAATATAATGCAGTGTGAAAACATCTGAGAATGTCTGAATATATTTCTAATATAAAATCATACCATCCAAGCAAACCAACAAAAAATGAGTGAAATATCGCTTAACGCTCCCATAGTGCCACGTTAACACCAGTGCCAAGGGTCAAAGGTGATTAACCACCATCCAACATCTGGCCTGAGTAAAATCCACTCCTAGTTCGTGAGTACATTATACTATAAAATCATATATGTTATGTTTTCAGTGTTCATAAATCTAATCATGCAACCACACTGAATATCAGTCTGGAAAATTATTCGTAATGAAAGCCAAACACAAGATATGGCATCACCAATGGTCAAGGCCACACCAGGACGCCCAAGCAGTTTAGGTACCAACTAGTAATTACCTCTCCGAATTGTTGCCAGATATATGTATACCACTGCCTACTATATATATATGTATGTATATGTATATGTATGTGTGTGTATGTGTATATGTATATATATGTATATGTATATATGTATATGTGTATATATGTATGTATATGTATATATACTTAAACAAATTGTAATGCATGGGCACATTATAATTCACGTGCGTGTATGTGCATGCGTGGACGCTGATGTGTATGGGTGCTGTATGCATGGATACGGGGGTAGACAAACGCTTGGAGTACGTGCATAATTGCTTATTTGTATATATAGGCGGGAGATAGATCGGTGGATACAAAGATCTCCTAATAACATGCGAGACTAACTCAAACGTGTTATTGGAGATTAATGGTACCTCCGGACTAAAATTACTCCCCCCACCGTGCACAAGGCCGCCAGGTGGGGGTATCAGGCCACACACCTCTTAAATATGATTTCCCAGTCAAGACAATGGCCCTCATTCCCTGGAAGCGAAGGAGCCCCTGGTCACGGCGGCGGTCAGATCGGCTCCCTAGCGGAGGGTGCTAAGAATATCCGGTTAGACCCAGGCCGCCTAAAGATGATGAACTTATGCACATACAATGTAAGGACCCTGAGAACAGAATCTGATCTTTTGACACTGCTTGAGGAACTTTCATTTATTAAATGGGATATTGTAGGACTTTCTGAAGTTAGGAGACTAGGCGAAGAGCAGAAATTACTAAATGATGGGCACTTATTATACTGGCGAGGTAAACCCTTGGATAGCAAACAAGAATCAGGAGTAGGTTTCTTAGTTCACAAGCGACTTGAAAAGAATGTTAGGGAATTCTACAGTGTGAGTGAAAGAGTGGTTTCTGTAATACTGAAACTAAACAACAGATAGAGCCTAAAAATTATCCAAGTGTACACTCCTACCAGCAGTCATGGTGAGGAGGAGATAGAGAGCTTCTATGAAGATGTGCAAGCAGCTACCGATAGAGTAGAAACCCATTTTACCGTCATTATGGGGGATTTTAATGCCAAGATAGGAATAAGGGAAGATATCGGTTGGGAAACATGGAATAGGCACCAGAAATGACAGAGGGCAAAGGCTGATAGAATTCGCCGAAGCTCGATCCCTTAAGATTATATATACATTCTTGGACATGGAAATCACCATCCGGCATTAAAAACGAAATTGACTTCATAATCATCAATAGGCATGACATTATACAAGATGTAACCGTTATCAATAAAGTAAATGTCGGTAGCGACCATAGACTGGTCAGGAGTAGAGTTAAGTTACAGCTAAGAAGGGAACGAAACAAGCTCATACAGAAGCCTCTCGTTAATCTAACCAACATTAAGAATAGGGCGACGGAATTCAGTATCAACATCCGAAACAAATACTCAGCTCTCGAAGATCTTGACATAGACCAAATGAACGACCAATTCAGTGAGATATTAACGGAAGCTGCACTTGAAATAAGGGGTAAAGACGAAAAAGAAAAGTTCAATAAGCTTTCGGTAGAGACAAAAGAGCATATGAAACAGAGTAGGGACATGAAAATAACATCAATCAGAGACAAGATAGAATCAACAGAGCTGACTAAGACGATAAAGAAGAAGAAGAAAGAGGATGTATGCAAATTTAACATACGAAAAATAAACGAAACTCTGCTTGCCGGCACCAGCCTTAAGGCAACAAAGAGGAGGCTCGGAATAGGGAAAAACCAAATGTATGCAGTAAAGAAACCCAACGGAGAGGCGACATACAATAAAAATGAAATTATCAAAGTAATAGAAGACTTCAATCGCAACCTATACCACTCAAATGACCAACCACATAAGGAGACAAACACAACAATTGGAGATGTTCCAAACATCACGGTAGAGGAAGTAAATAGGGCACTAAAAAGCATGAAAAGAGGAAAAACACCAGGAGAAGACGGCATTAGTGTAGATCTTATTCAAGATGCAGGAGAGATTGCGGC
>BOPN01004093.1:7500-10000 GCA_017312705.2 Penaeus japonicus | reverse complement strand
CCCCCCCCCTCCACACTGACGGGCATGCTGTGCACAGTGATTCCGGGGCGAGTTATTTAGATAAGAGTCGACGCGCCATTTTGAACTGGCTTCCCGGCTACACTAACAATCCTGAGAATGAACTTGATCCCAGACTGGCAGAGCATGGAAAGGGAAGCAACTCATGACAAAACTAATGACTGGACCAAGTCATTTGATCATAAGTTCATTACAGTTCAGTGAGATTTGCGAAGTTATGCAACGCGTAGCCCTTATGTGACAACTACAGGATAGGCATCCTGTGACATCAAGAAGTAGCGAGATCTGTGCACCTTTGGCCAAGTGGTGCATGAATGATAGGAACCATCGGCACTTTCAGGAATGACCTCGAGTGGTGCCAAGGTCATCCTTCATAAGCTTGAGACTATTTCTCATGGAAAGTCAACGACTGAACTGGCCATGGCATGATGAGTGGACTGCAATACGCAAGCGAACATGTGGATGCTATACTTTAAATACTGGTAATTCCCTTTGGACCACTTCACGACCACTTGTGGATTGTTAAGGAGATCATGGCGATCACAGCAAACTGTCACAGTAAAGCTTTATTCGTGATGACCAGACGCGTCAGCTCTAAATAGCTGAGTGGGAATTTTATGTTAGTACAGACTGGATTCTTACATTGTTTTCATAATCTAGGTGTTTGTAAATATTGCGCTTTCTTCTTTTCCTTTCTTACAGATCTTGCTTTCTTATGTTGCATCGTCTTGTACTTTCAGTCTTAAAGTCATCTCAGGCGGCTTCAGACTAGTCTTATGAAAGGAAATTTTGTGCAATTCCAGAGAAACCCACTTTTACAAGATAACCCTCTCAAAATAGTAATCACATGGTTAAGTAATTAAAAAAAAAAGAGCTATCACATGCGTAAACCCAATGGATCCCATCCCGTGGCGTGATCTATAGTATAATGGACTATCACCCACCCACCTATCTCTAAACAAATTGGAAACCCCAACTCACGTTTATATGTATATACCTACCGCTTGGTAAAAGTTCTCATTCGAAATCTGTCTTGATTCCCATTGCTTACCTTTGCCACTGTCATTAGCCGCCCTCAGCCTTCCAACAGCACCCGTGAACACATTTGCCTTCTTCGTGATGTCTGGAACGAAGCTCTCAAGGTAGAACGTCGAGGAGCACGAGGCGGGGGCGGCTCCGTGATCGGAAACCACCAGGATGTTGAGGCAGTGGGCGAGGCCGATATTATGCAAGGATGTCATGAGTTTATCGATCTCCTTGTCAACTAGACTTAGGGAATGTCTAGCCTACGGGGGGAGAGAAAAAAACAAAACAGAGGGAATTAGGGAATGATCCATGAAAGAAAAGAAGATTGATATGACGTTTACTTGGGCTGCACGCTCAACGGTGGGGGAAATTCACCTCAGCAGAAGAAGGTCCGAATTCCTGGATGGCGGACATGGGTTTCTCAAAATAAACCATGACGATATGTGGTCGTTCGTCAGACGAGGAGGACAACCAGTTTAAAACCTGTAAAGAAGAGAAATATGTGCATTTGGATAAATTCGTAATGGTTAACAAAGAATGAACGTTTAGAAAAAAAACAAGTAATGAAAATAATTATTTCCCTCCCCCATTTTTCTCTTATGATATACTGTTACTATTAACCATAAGGACAACATAATTCTGTACGAGACACACCCACCTGTTTGGTCCGCACGTCGATGGGTTCATTCTTTCGGTACTGATAAAAGTCCCTTTCATATATTTCGTCAATGATGACGTCGGATCCAGGCCAGTAGTACACCGCTGCACCCTTACCCTGTAGGAACACATAGCATGATGTCAAGCGATGTAGCATGTAAAGTTCTGATGTACTTAAAGCTCATTTCACAACGTCACTCCGACAGAATGGTCTTCGTGCTTACCTGTTTGGTCACCGTGTTCCATATCGGTTCGCCGAGCCACCAGTCGGGACTAAAACGTGAGGAAGATTCGAATTTCTTCTTCGAGATGGGGTCATACATCTTATTGCCAATGATGCCATGGCTCTCGGGGTAAAGACCCTGTGGGAAATAAGCATTAGTCAGAGTTAATAAATTATAAAAACAACTGAATTAGTTACTTTAACATAAAGCTAGGCTGAGATCCTTAGCTTGTCTCTCTATTTTATATCAAATCACGTGCAGAAATATCTTACCGTCCCGATAGAATAAAAATTTGGAAAGGTGGTCGTTGGGTAGGCAGGTACCAAACTGTCAGCAGTGACCCCACAGCTCTTCAGGTAATATAAGACCGGGGTCACTTCTGGATTTACGAAGTCGGGGTGTAAGCCGTCGATTCCAATGACCAGCAAGGGCACAAGGTCGTAATCTGAGAAAAGAAAAGAAAAGAAAAAACGCCTTTTTATGGTGTGCCTTTACTTTCCGAGTATTCCTTCCATTCACTGTCTGCCCTCCTCCCTTCTCTCACCCCCTCTCACCCCTCTCCTATATCCTCTTTC
>BOPN01004093.1:0-2500 GCA_017312705.2 Penaeus japonicus | reverse complement strand
TACAGAATAATGCATTTGTTGCCTTAACTTACTAATTAATTAATGAAGATCTCGCATCTGAACGCACGTTGCCACTACATTTCGTGTCGTCCAAATATCTTTCCATTTAGCTGTCATAAGAAAAAGGCTCTTTGAACATTGATTTACGTTTTTCCCCTCTTTTTTTTACATCATATATACAGTATTCCTGACTGCTATCCTTATTTTTTCTCATAATGATACAGTCAAAAGTTAAGCGTCGCAAGAGATCGCACCTGAATTGGCATCAGCGGACCTACAAGACACAGTAATCATAGTGTTTATTAACGCAGATGTAAAACTCTTTTCTTAACACGGGCCAGACCTAATCATATTCGATGGCGCGCTGGCAAGGAAATGTAAATACAAGAGTTTCCACTCATCTTGTACCACCCGACGATATTGGTTATCGTTTAAAGTTAATATTGTTACCGTTATTGTTTAAACATGACTACGAGCTCAAAGGTACTTTAAAATGAGGTCACTTATGTTGGGTACCTGCAGTGCTCCAACTACCACGAGCGACTATGAAGGACTGGTACCTAAATACCTACTTTAAGAGAGAGAACCTGTTGGGTCAGTTTTCCTGTCTTATCTCTAAAATATGCTGTGGAGAAGAGTAATCAGTCTCATAACTCCTGCAGTGGCATATTTACGACCGCCTAGGAAACACAAGCTCAAGGATTCACTCACTTCTTACTTTTAGTTGCTGAGGATAAATCTGGACTAGCAAATGATCAACTGGTGCGACCGAAGACTAAAATATTTATGGGCGTGACAGGTCTCATGGTGGCGATACAAAAACTCATGCTATTGACACTATTTTCACTCTTTTCTTCGTACTATTGTTGTTGTCTTCTGATCATCATTATCTTTATTACCATTACCATCTTCATATCGCAAACATTATCATCGTTCTTATTGACTTGTTATTAGCACTACAATCGCTATCAATATTAGCACTTTATTATTACATAATTTTTCCATACGTTAATAAGAACCTCCTACCAGTGACCCCTGGATCTATGACAAGCACAATTACATACGACAACACGACACCGCCGCGGACAGACTTTGCGGTCAAGATTACGTAACAAGGCCCGCGCAAGCAGAGCACTTTTATGGCGAGGTCGTTGCAATCACGTATACCCGCATGCACTAAGGTGACTGTGTGCCTTGCTGGTCAGAGAGGGAGGGAGGGAGGGAGGGAGGGAAGGAGGGAAGGAGGGAGAGGGAAGGAGGGAGGGAGGGAGGAGGGAGGGAGGGAGGTAGGTTGGGAGGGAAGGAGGGAGGAAGAAAGAAAAAAAAAGAATGAATGAGTGTGGGTGGGGAAAGGGAAGAAGAGGGGGAGGTGGCGAGAGAGGCAGGGGGAAAAATGCGAGAAAGAAAGGGAAGAAGGGGAAGAGAAGGATGTAGAGGCAGCCAGACACACACACATATATCTATGTGTGTGTGTATACATATACATACATACGTAAAGACATACATATATATATATATATATATGTGTGTGTGTGTGTGTGTGTGTGTGTGTGTGTGTGTGTGTGTGTGTGTGTGTGTGTGTGTGTGTGTGTGTATATATATATATATATATATATATATATATATTTGTACATATATGTATATATATAAGTATATATATATATATATATATATATATATATATATATATATATATATATATGTATATATGTATGTGTGTGTGTATATATATATATATATATATATATATATATATATGTATGTATATATATACATATATATATATATATATATATATATATATATATATATATATATATATATATACACACACACACACAGAGAGAGAGAGAGAGAGAGAGAGAGAGAGAGAGAGAGAGAGAGAGAGAGAGAGAGAGAGAGAGAGAGACAGACAGAGACAGAGAGAGAGAGAGAGAGACAGACAGAGACAGAGAGAGAGAGAGAGAGAGAGAGAGAGAGAGAGAGAGAGAGAGAGAGAGAGAGAGAGAGAGAGAGAGAGAGAGAGAGAGAGAGAGAGAGAGAGAGAGAGAGAGAGAGAGAGAGAGAGAGAGAGAGAGAGAGAGAGAGAGAGAGAGAGAGAGAGAGAGAGAGAGAGAGAGAGAGAGAGAGAGAAAGAGTTAGAGAAATGAAGAACAAGGCAAGAGAGGGTATCTAAAAGACAGATAAAAAGAACAAATAAAAAATATGATAAATAAAAAGAATTGCGAAGATTATCCCATAGCATTCTTACTACATATTAATTCAAATTATATATTAATAGATACATACATACATATCTATCTGTCTATCAATCTATTTATCTAACCATCTCTCTCTCTCAACATATATGTGCGTCACATATTTCAAGTATGTAATCATGTGATCTCAGGAGAGGACTTAGGGTGATAATCCATACTGTTATATCGTTCTCCTGATATGTAAACATTTAACTGTGTATGCTTGTGATTGACCCGTCTTTTGTTCTGTATATATTTCAACA
>BOPN01004092.1:105000-107500 GCA_017312705.2 Penaeus japonicus | reverse complement strand
TTCACTGCAATCCGTCAGCTCTCTCCTTGACTCCTGGTGTTGAAGAAGGTCAGACACTGACATGTTTGTGTTCCTGGACATGAACAAGCATATCGAAGGACCAAGACATCTCGCTCAGCTATTGGATGCTAGTTCTCCTCTCACATGCGCTGTCGTGAAGCCGAGGATGACATATTTGTGTGAAAAAAGGGTTGGAGTTTTCGAGGTTGATCTCTAAGAATACACTGTAGGAGTAAGGAGAGAGACAAAAAAACAACAACAAAAAAACTCGAAAGGTGGGGACCAGAATTTGTATTACCTGAGCTAGGTATCCTTACGTGTGACTTTTGGATGGAGATGCTCCTGTTTGTGCTATCAAAGGTTGCCTTTGTTGTGAAAAGTCAGATAAAAGATGCTGGTTTACTCCAAATACAGTGATGGTTATATTAGGATCAGACAGTGATGTATGTATTTTCAAACTCTTTTTCAAACTCTGCCATTACTTGCAAGTGATACTAGATATCATTTACCAGAGTCGGGGATATATATATATATATATATATATATATATATATATATATATATATATATATATATATATATATATATATATATATATATATATGAATATATATATATATATATATACATATATATATATATATATGTATATATATATATATATATATATATATATATATATATATATATTATATATATATACATATATATATATATATATATATATATATATATATATATATATATATATATATATATATATATATATATATATATATATATATATATATATATATATATATATATATATATATATATATATATATATATATATATATATATATATATGTATATGTACATACATACATATATACATACATACATAGATATATATACTTATCTATTCATCTACTATATTTACAACGGAATCAAAATGACTTGTGCGTATATCAATGTTCTACAGGGGTCAATGATTTCCAGACGAAAGATTAAAATAATACACAAACTCTTTTCAAAGAACGATTAAGTTCAGTCCTTTGAATGAGAGACTTTAACCCTTGCTAGTGAGGTCTGTCATTTACTCATTTACTATATGCAGCCGTGATAACTAGGTTTCATGGGTCATATATATATATATATATATATATATATATATATATATATATATATATATATATATATATATACATATATATATATATATATATATATATATATATATATATATATATATATATATATATATATATGTATAGATATATTTATATATATATATATATATATATATATATATATATATATATATATATATATATATATATATATACAGTATATGTGTGTGTGTGTGTATATGTATGTGTTAATATGTGTATATATATATATATATATATATATATATATATATATATATATATATATATATATATATATATATATATATATATATATACCAATAACGATGGTAATAATACATGATGCTTTCCAACAACAAAAAGATGAATAAACAAATAGATTAGGAAAGCAAAAAATTAAAAAAATACAGAAAATTCTGAAAAGCGAAAAACTTTATCAGTACAATTACGGTAATCGAGTTGTAATATGATCCCTGACATATGTCTGTTGCCCGTGCTATTAACATATGATTTTTGAATTAGCAGACAGCTCACAGGATGACTGGCAGTGGCAACGCTCTCTAATGGTTGTCTTCATTTTTCTGTCAAAAAGTTTTTTTTCAGGATTATTTTACTGTATAAAGGCCCATAGTTTGGTGATATTAATGGATATTAACGTGCCTCATTTTGTAGTTATGAATTACATTATTGAATTATGTTATACTGAATTAATACGTGGCTATAAAGGTTCTGATAAAAGCGAGAGAGAGAGAGAGAGAGAGAAAGAAAGAAAGAAAACGAAAGAGAGAGAGACAGAGAGAGAGAGAGAGAACGAGAGAGAGACAGAGAGAAAGACAGAGAGAAAATGAGAGAGAGAGAGAGAAAGAAAATGAGAGAGAAAGAGAGAGAGAGAGGAAGAAAGAAAGTGAGAGAGAAAATGAGAGAGGAAGAGAGAGAGAGAGAGAGAAAGAGAGAGAATACTCGAGATGAAACCATAAAATCCTTTCATAGGAAATGACATGCAAGGTAAACAAAGGCATCTCAAACAGCAATTCCAAAGATGAATCCATCTATCTCCCGGCCTTGACACTCTACACATGTACGCATAACAGCCTCTCCCCGCGACTAAACATCGTCATAACGTAAGAATATTTGTACATGTTATCACAGCAGGTAGAAGGCAAGCCAGTTAATATCCCTCGAAGGGACAGTCGACTAGTTCGAGGGGTGTATGCCGGACTTGATCTCTCAATGATAGTCACTTCAAGTATAATATGCCGAGCCAGAACAGCATGATTTATACGTGTGAACCTCTTGCGTAATCCGTATGCTCGTGGTATATTCTTTGACTAAAAGAAAAAGGGAATGTGGCTGATTGCTTGGAGGAA
>BOPN01004092.1:95000-97500 GCA_017312705.2 Penaeus japonicus | reverse complement strand
TCTCTTTCTCTCTCTATGTCTCTTTCTCTCTCTCTCTCTCTTTTTCTCTTTCTCTCTCTCTCTTTCTCTCTCTATGTCTTTCTCTCTCTATGTCTCTCTCTCTCTCTCTCTCTCTCTCTCTCTCTCGCTTTCCCTTTCTCTCTCACTCTCTCTCAAACTATCTATCAATCAATCTAACTGTGTCTGTGAATGCCCCCTTCCCCCTCCCCCTCCCCCTCTCTTATTCATCCTCCGTCTGGTTACATATGCATCGTGTAAACAGGAATGCTCAGGCCGGAAGTCTATTGCAATGGAAATTAGCTCGTTGCAATTAATACGCGACGTATCTTTATTACTGTTATTGTCATTATTTTTTACCTTTATATTGAAACACCTTCCTTTTTTCCCCTATGAGAAGATTGGAAGCTAATCAGCTTGTTGATATTTCCGTTGGTCATGGATTAGTTATTCCAATATATTCATGAAATCGTTGATTGGGTTACTGTGAAGATTTGAGTATTGTATTTCTGAGAGAAAAATAAATGTTCAAACGTCATTCAGGTTAGATCAGAAGAACTTTTATCGTGAGAACAGAAAAATATAAGGTTATGAATAATAGAATATAGATAATGAGAATGATGTCTTTAGACTGATGATGATAATATGATAATAATGAGGGTGATTATAATAAAAAACAATTATAATGATAACAAGGTTAATACGGATAAAAATACTAAGGATAATGAGGATAAAAATAATGGTAGCAATAATCATAACGATAATAGTAATTACGATGAAGAGGACGAAGGGTATAAACATAAGGATGGTGATAATGATGATGATAAAGATAGTGATGATAATATCAGAAATAACAATGATATCGATATTTATGATGGTTTTAGCCATATGGAAAATAATCAAATGTTTTCAGTGATAAATTAAATTAGAAATAAATTTACCATATGAATATCACTACCTTATAATGATAATTCGGAGAACAGCAGCAACACAGTTAATAAGAAAATCGTTGTTCCAATTAGATTAAAGATAATAGAAATAATAACAATTCATAAGAATAAACCAATCATATATTTCCTTTTAAAAATTATAATGTAAATCAAAGAGGTAATGACAACAACGAAAATATTAATGATAACGATATCAATGTGATATATGATTATAATGACATACAACACATGTAGTATGTATTATAGTTGATTCAATTTTTTTTTTTCGTTACAGATGAAGTTTGGTTACCTGTCATGCATTCCACCTATGCAGTGCCACATCTCGCTCACTGTATAGGCACCTTTGTCTCGAGTGCCTGTTAGGATGTGCTGTGTGACTAGTGGCACATCCAGAGTTTTCCATTATAACGTCTTTCATCTCGACTTATATTTCCAATATGTGGTCAGACGAGTTTGCATATTGGGTCAGCATTGTTTTGTTCCCTTTCCAATACTGTCATTGCTAGTCTTGCTTGCAACGGCGTATCTCAGAGTTGATTTTTTTTTCTGAAACTGTATTGATTTTCGTACTAAATAACTTTATTTCATTATATTTATTCTTCTTCTAGGTGATTAAAATTCTTGTAAATTCATATGTATTTTTTTTATATATATCATAGTTATATTTTGGTCTAACTGTCAGTTAATAATGTTTTTTTTTCTCCTTTTTTTAAAGGGATATTAATTAATACAAACCGGAAATGAGAGAAAGGAATGATTGCAACATTCTGATCTAATAAAAGCGGTGTTGCATCATACAAAGAAAACTCATATTACGCAGATTCATTGTTAACCATCGTGATTATTGGAACTTTTATTGCCGCGTTATTAAAATTGGTACATTCTCATCATGTACATGTAAAAAGAAAAGAAAAGAAAAAAGAAGGAAAGAAAAACAAACATACTAAACACCAAAGGATAAATAAACAATAATTCCATCAAAATCACAGGTACGACTGTTTTCATTATGGTACCATAAAATTGTAAAGGTATTCTACCTACGACCTTTTAATAGCTTTGGATTTCTTGGATAGTCATAAATATAGAATTGTTCTTTTAGTTGCGCCTTAAAAGTATTGTTTTTCGATTTATTTATCGGTTTAAACATAATATGAGGTTTCTTCGTATTATTTTGCTGAGTTCTTAAACCTGCAATATTTAATATTTAATATCTAATATAATCTGTCTCTTCTCAATGTCCTAATTGATGTACTGTATATAAATATAAATATGTGCGTGTATGTATATATATATATATATATATATATATATATATATATATATATATATATATATATATATAAATGTATATGTATATATACATATATATATATATATATTTATATATACATATAGATAGATATATATATATGTGTGTGTGTGTGTGTGTGTATATATATATATACATATATATATATATATATATATATATATATATATATATATATATATATATATATATATATATATATATATGCATATATATACATACATATATATATATATATATATAT
>BOPN01004092.1:87500-90000 GCA_017312705.2 Penaeus japonicus | reverse complement strand
AACATAGGGACGTCAATGTAGTTAGATAAACAGGAATAAACAGGATTCATTATGATGTAGAGATATTTATATAAAAAAAATAAATAAATAAAAAAATAGATCTAGGGAAAGAAAGGAAGAGACGAGATTACGAAGGATATGAGTGAGAGAGAGAGGAAGAGACGAGACTGAGAAAGATAAGAGAGAGAGAGAGAGGAAGGGAGCAGAGATAAAAGGAGCTACAGTGAGATGAAGAAGGGGAGATGGAAAGAGAAGATTAGCATGTATATAATTCAATAAAAATAATAATCGTTAACAGCATTATTCATATCATAACAATTGTAATATCAAAATGATAATTAGTACTAGAAGTATTATCATTAATATTATTATTATAACCATAATATTTCTGTTTTTATTATAATTATCCCTCTTATTGTTAATATTACTTTCACTGTTAATCATATTAATTAATAGTATCATTCTCGTCTTTATCGGTGTTATTCTTATTCTTTGTTGTTTTTTTCGTTTATATTAGTTGCATTATCATGATCATTATCTCTAACATTATCATTTTTATTATAAGTATTATCTTTTAATCTCATAATCATTGCTATTATTGTTATTATTATTATTGTTGTATTGGTGTTGCTGTTATCTTTATCGCTATTGCTATTTCGTCTTTATTATCTTTATCATTATAATGATTATGATTGTTATATAATTAAATATATAATAATATATTTGATCTCCTTGTCTTGGTCAACATACCGGCTCACAACATATACATAATCCTACATAAATGGTTTAAGATTACATGTATAACAGCCATACAAACACATACACACACAAACACAGTCACTCTCGACCATAAACAAACACAAACAAAAAATGAGATTTATTACATTTGCCAACGCTTTCCAAGACGTGACTTTGCAACTCTTAAAATTTTGAGACTGTCCAGGCTGGGTTTACACATATCTAAGAGTAAAAGATAAGAACGAATAAAAATAGAGAAAGTGATCAGATTACTTACACGCATAAACACAGTCGTTTGTTGGCTCAAATACAAATGCATGTAAGGCTTCAACAATATCGTTTGTTTTTTCGATAAGTTCTTTCTTGGATATATTTATGTTTATTATGATATGACAAATTATTTTACTTATTATACATATTTGTTATTTACATTTAAGGTATATATTCATAATGGTTTACTTATGATATACAGAGTATTCATCATATATATTTATAATATATATAGTACTTATCATTTATACTCATAATATATACAGTATTTTTATAATATATATAGTACTTATCATTTATACTCATAACATATACAGTATTTTTATAATATATATAGTACTTATCATTTATATTCATAATATATACAGTATAAAATATCTAAATATTTTATATCTTTATGCATATAGATAACATATGTGTATCATGTAACACAACATCATAATAATAATAAAAACAAAATACAATTCCTTGGCCACTGATATTACCTTTGTTTCATTCATATTTCTTATTACGTCATGTTTGTAGGGCACCGAAGGATGACCAAATTTCACCCTTTTTAGGGGTAACGACTTGTTTCTTTTTAATGTTTTATGTCTTTTCTTATTATTGTTATTGTAATTATTATTACTACTACTATTATTATTATTACCATTATTATTATTTTTTAAAATTATTATTATTATTATTATTATTATTATTATTATTATTATTATATATATATATATTTATATATATATCCATTCTCTTTCTCTCTCTCTGTCTGTTTATATATATATATATATATATATAAATAAATAAATAGATAAATATATATATATATATATATATATATATATATATATATATATATATATATATATATATATATATATATATCACTAGAGCTGTACTGCAATCGCTAATACTATACTGGTATATACTGTTTTTTGCATGATTTATACTCATACTTTCTTGTTGCATTTTACTCTTCTCATCACATTATCACCACCATTGCAATAATCATTTTCGTTATCCTTATCCTTATCAATATCGATATCATTATCATCACTATCATTATTATAGTAGTAACGATAATAAAAAATTACATTAATAATTATAATAAATCTAATACCTATGAAATTGCTATCTGAGTCGATATTAAACCTACTGCAGTTAATATTACTGCCGAGTAGGGTAATATCAATGGTAATAAGTAATTTAATGTATTAACATTCATTATGATGGAAATTAAATGATTTTTATCGTGTTTGATCATCTAATTTATTATCAGTTCTTGTTGCTATTACTTAATGATTATTATAACTATCATTAAAGACATTACTCTTATCAAGAACAGTGGTATTATTTTCCAATATTGTTATCCTCTTTATTCATGATATGATCATTACACAACCCAACGAGTATTTTGTTGTTAGAATGTTTTTCCTAATTTGAACGCATTTGAGTCCAAAAATGATTTTTTTTCCACCATCATTTCTAAATTTCTCGATAC
>BOPN01004092.1:50000-52500 GCA_017312705.2 Penaeus japonicus | reverse complement strand
ACCCTCATTCTGGATAAGGTTGCAAGATCAATAAGATTTTTTTTTTTTTCGAAAACTGCATCCTTTGTTTCCTTTTCCTTTTTAGTATTTCATGTTTATTAGTTTTCGATCGTATGCTCTCCCACGTATTTGATAAGAGTTTCAATTTCTTTTCAATTGTTCGCTGATTCTCGTCACACGGAGCTTAGCCGACCTTGCCTGACTAGATTCCGAACATCAGCTGTTGTCCGGAGGGAATTCAAACGCTCTAACTAATGGATGGGGCCTTTTCGCTGTCTCTCTGTCTGTCTCTCTGTCTGTCTGTCTCGATGTGTCTTTATGAATTTGGTATTGCATCATCATTGAGGCTTTTGCTAAATAGTTGTCTATATTTTGGGTACGATGGGGATATTTGTGATGGTGATGATGTTGTGGTGATGATGATGATGGTGGTGGTGATGATGATGGTGATGATGATGATGGTGGTGGTGGTGATGGTGATGATGTTGTTGTGGTGATGATGATGGTGGTGGTGATGATGGTGGTGGTGGTAATGATGGTGGTGGTGGTGATGGCGGTGATGATGGCGGTGGTGATAGTGATACAGATGGTGATGATGGTGATGAGGATGCGAGGAAATGTGTTTTGCAATATCCCTTTCTCAATAAAAAATAAAAGAAAATAGTTATCGACAGTGTTTTTGCAGTTAAAAAAATAATAATAATTTACTATCTGTGCTAAAGTGTTGAGCTCAAACAATCAAGCATAGTTGCTAACCATGTGAAGCTTCCGTGAATTTTAAGCGGTTTTCTTATTCAATATATTTATCACTATTCAGTTTTGATATCATTATTCTGTTTTAATACAAATACGGTACCTATTATTGCTATTGTCAATGGTTACAATGCGCTTATTATCAACAATCTCTTAAGTGCTATTCCTTATAATTTATTATTATCAATATTATTGTTATTTATATTTTTGTTATGATTATATCATTTTATCATTCATATTTTCATTATTATTTTTGTTATTATCATTATTCTAATTATCATTATCATCAGTTTATTCTAATTATTAATAATAATACCATTATCTAACAATGGATCTGCAGATCTTAGTGTGTGTGTGTGTGTGTGTGTGTGTGTGTGTGTGTGTGTGTGTGTGTGTGTGTGTGTGTGTGTGTGTGTGTGTGTGTGTGTGTGTGTGTGTGTGTGTGTGTGTGTGTGTGTGTGTGTGTGTGTGTGTGTGTGTGTGTGTGTATGTGTGTGTGTATGTGTGTGTGTGTGTGTGTGCGTGCGTGTGTGTGTGTGTGTGTACGGTGATATCGAGAATGAGAAATGTTCTGAGTTACACCGTTTTTATAGTATTTGTGCACCGGAGTAACCATCTATCAGTTGTTTGCAAGCTTTTTCAACAAGACACAATAAGAATAAGAATAAGTTTTCGTCGTATGATTTTGCGCCATATATCTTATTGAAATTTATGTCAACAGTAAAATCATATTATGACGAGAAGAGTTTTTATGTTAAGACCTCTAACTGGATACATAAATTACGTGTTGAATTCAAATACATTCACTTTGAAGAGCAACACAAGGCAGTGAAACTACACACCAAGTTGCCATTAAGACATTGATGGCGTTGCTACAGTTTGGAAAAGGAATATTGTGCAATGTGCTGTATATGTAAAGAAGAGGTCAGAATGCATGCAACATAGTGACCATGTTGCATGTAAATCGAGAGATTTCCCTGCGTTTTGACTTGAAACAGATCAGTGTGATACTTAATGGATGAGTTAATGAATGATAATGGAAGACGAGTCGTATCAAGATTTAAGAAAATAATACATGTTCCTTAAGCCCTTTGATTACGTCCGTGCAACATACGCTGCAAAGATTGAAGTGTTACAGAGATGTTGGATATCGTTCATACTCGTATATGTAAGAATATACTGTAACACATCGTATTTTGTACAAGCATAATATTGAAAATTGAATTAGCACATTGTTGAGATTATTCAACGTAAACCTCATGTGATAGGTGATATACTACCAGAAACTTTTTTTTGTTGTTGTTACAGTTGAACAAGAGAAGAGATATCTGAAGCATACATTGCAATGTATTTATAGTTTTACTGAGATATCAGTATTTATTACCAAATTTGGATAAAGCACAGGCGTTGCTTCAATCCATCATTGTAACAGTCAAGATGATCATAGGATCTTAGGAAACCCTTTATTATGACATGATTTGACATTATCATTGCAAGATACAAGCTTTCAAGATAACAGCAGCCTAAGTTCATCACAGCAGATGACTGTCACGTGTGTGTGTGTGTGTGTGTGTGTGTGTGTGTGTGTGTGTGTGTGTGTGTGTGTGTGTGTGTGTGTGTGTGTGTGTGGGGGGGGGGGGTGTTTATATGTGTGTGTGTGTGTGTGTGTGTGTTTATATGTGTATGTTTGCATATATATATACATAATATATACAGCTGAAATGACTATTCTGGGATTTATTTATGT
>BOPN01004092.1:42500-45000 GCA_017312705.2 Penaeus japonicus | reverse complement strand
TGTAATAACAATTGATCTCATGATATTTTCAGTTTTATTGCGAATACAATCCGCTAGTTATTATTATTATTATTATTATTAGTAGTAGTAGTAGTAGTAGTAGTATCATTACTACTATTACTATCATTACTATTATTGCTGGATATACTTTATATAGATATGACAAAAAATCATAGATTGATGCAGTTACAAATACAAATATATATGTGATTACAGTATTCTGGATAGTGTATAGTAGTTTTTACATATAAGTGGTGCAGAGAATTTCTGATTCTATAACCAGTTTTGACAGGTTAGTCTCACAAACTTTCATGTTCAACTAAATTTTGCACATCTCCAAAATATTGCCAGTATAATTTTGTTCATTGATATGCAAATCACGGTTAGAGGTGATTATTTAATTTGTGCTAACAAATTGTTTTGACATACCGACAATATTTGGGATAGTGTGTTGTTCATTTTACACCTAATGTGGAAACATTAAATCTAATGTTATACTTCGTGGTATATAGTTTTGATGTTTAGAGATAATGTATTGGAGTTTTTTTTTATTGTATGTATTTGATTTGTGTTAACGTAAAGAAATATTTATATTTTTTTTATAGGGAAATACTTAAACCTTATGTTATTTGTTTCAAAAAGCCTAATTTCCTGTGTTGTATTTCATGTGCAGTGTCAAATGATGAGGATGCTAGTGATCGATTAAAAAAAGAGAAAAAAAAAGCATATTCGTATAAATCAAACATGACGGGAAATTATCTATTTTAATATCATGGAGTAATTTTTTCCGAGATAACGAATAAGGAAACCTGAAATAAAATTAAAACTGTTGTTTTA
This sequence comes from Penaeus japonicus, assembly GCA_017312705.2. Classification (NCBI taxonomy): domain Eukaryota; kingdom Metazoa; phylum Arthropoda; class Malacostraca; order Decapoda; family Penaeidae; genus Penaeus; species Penaeus japonicus. Next base: position 44,163 of record BOPN01004092.1, on the reverse strand, counting down.
TCTTTTTCATGATCATTCTTCAAGAATTTTGAATCATTCATAATCCCAATATTATAAATACGTCAACGTCTGTCATTATGTCACTCGTGAATTCTTCTCGAAGGCGATGTGTGTCCCTTAGATAAATACCTTTCGCGGAGTTAACAAAATAAATAATTGTATGAATGTTACTATTATTATCATTTTCATTATCATCAAAATCATCAGTATTACTATTGCTATTATAATTAACAATGTAATTATTTTTGTTGTCAGTAAAGTATATTCTCATTATTAGTATAATACTAATGGTAATAATAATTATTATTATTGTTATCATTATTATTACTATTATTAATACCATTACTACTACTACTATTACTATTACAACAACAACAACTACTACAACTACTATTACTACAACTACCAAAGTCATTACAATCATAATCATTACCAATATTAACACGCCTTTGTATTTACCAACCTCAACATTCCCAGGCATATCTTCACTGTAATTGTAGTTGATTGAGACATTCAGGAACAAAAAAAAAAAAAAAAAAAAAAAAAAAAAAAAAAAAAAAAAAAAAAAAAAAAAAAAAAAAAAAAAAAAAATCAGCTCATAGGCGCGCCCTCCGTCACCAAAGCTCTGTCTAATGAAGTTCTAATCACCACTCGTCAGTTAAGGAAGACAAGGCCAAGATAACGAAGGAGTCTCCCCTTTTCTTTTCCTACAGGATATGCAAATGAGGCGTGTCCCCTTGGGTTGCATTTCTCTTCGCCTGCTTGAGGTCCTCTCTCTTTCTCTCTCTTTCTCTCTTTTCCACTCGTATTCTCTTTCTCTCTCTCTCTTTCTCTCTTTTTCACTCGCATTCTCTTTCTTTCTCTTTCTCTTTCTCACACTCTTTCTTTCTCTCTCTCTCTTTCTCTCTCTCTCTCTCTCTCTCTCTCTTTCTCTCTCTCTCTCTCTCTCTCTCTCTCTCTCTCTCTTTCTCTCTCTCTCTCTCTCATCCAATGATATACACGCTCATTCACACAGATATATATGTGTGAGGTGGTAGTCCACATAGATCCCTTACTAACGATGAAATATGTTAAGGAACTAAAATCCACAGAAAGTCAATTGCAGAAGAAAATTATAAATGCAGACAAAGAGAAAAGAGATCTGGTGAGAGGAAACTCTCTCTCTCTTTCTCTTGCTTTCTTTCTCTCTCTCTCTCTCTCTCTCTCTCTCTCTCTCTCTCTCTCTCTCTCTCTCTCTCTCTCTCTCTCTCTCTCTCTCTTTCCCTCCTTCTCCCTCTCTCTCTTGCTTTCTTTATCATCCTCTCTCGCTATCGATCAACCTCTCACTCTCATTTACTCTCTCTCACCCTCTCCCTCTCCCTCTCCCTCTCCCTCTCCCTCTCCCTCTCCCTCTCTCTCTCTCTCCTTCCATCTTACAGCAAATCAAACTGATGGATAATTTGCGAACAGAGAAAGCACCTCACTTTGAACGGTAATAGAATAGATCGTCCAGAAAAGATAATTCCGTAAATAAACAAGTGAAATGACCAGTGACTGATGCGTTTCGGGGAGGAGTGGATGAAGTAAAGTCACCGTACGTGACAGGTTCCGAATCCCGCCCGTAGACGAGTCCGTGGAAGCGATCGCCGGGGCAAGTATTTCTCGATGTTTGATCTCGCGAAGG
>BOPN01004092.1:5000-7500 GCA_017312705.2 Penaeus japonicus | reverse complement strand
AGGCACTAGTTCTGATATCAATCAAGTTACTGTTATGAAGAGTATGAGAGAAGGCGAATGATACTGTTATAAAAGGATACATATGTGGAAGCCTTTTCTGCCCTTGTCCATTTCCAAACACTTGAGAAAATATCTGTCTACAAAGACTTACGGTGATTATTTATTTCAGTTGTTTCTTAATATCTGAATTCTCTGTCTTAGAGGAAATATTTAGTACTTATTGAAAGGCATAAATTCTGTTGAAATGTATAACAGGAAATATAGACGCGAGCTTGAAATCGGGTGGAATTCATTCAGATACGAATGCAGGATTTCTTTCTAATTATATTCCTAACTTATGATAGATCGCTTAATTAATAAGAATTAGGTTAGGATAAATCACCAGGGATGTTTACTACAAATTGAAGAGGCAAAGTTTTACTAGCGTTATCTTAAGTGGATTCGAATTAGTTTTAATTTCAAATTTTATAAAGCAAAAAAAAAAAAAAAAAAAAAAAATCCAAAATAGAGGTCTTTACAAATATTTAAGGGTTTGTTTCTTGTTTATTTCTCTATTGATAACGAAGAATGTACGTAATGGGCCTCTTTACCTTCGTAATAAACCTTTTTTTTTCCAAGAATGGGAGACTGTCCTATTTTTTTTTTTTTTTTTTTCATCGTTATTACATGGACAAGGAACACAACATTATGGAATCTACCAATCGGACCTCTTCAGACCCTTTTCCAATTTGGTTTAGATGATTTTGTCAGCATGTTGGATCTTGAATGTAAAATATAAGAAGAAAAAAAAAAAAAAAAAAAAAAAAAAAAAAAAAAAAAAAAAAAAAAAAAGTGTGTGTGTGTGTCTGTGTGTGTGTGTGTGTGTGTGTGTGTGTGAGTGAGTGTTTGTTTTAGGGGGACTCGCCTTGGACAACCATGAATTATCAAATCTTAAAAATGGTCCGAAATCTGAAGATACCCAATGGCGGAATAGATAAAATGGTAGCCAATACTGATAAAAATTTAGCGCTCACCGTCAAAAAAAAAAAAAAAAAAAAAAAAAAAATGATAATAAAAAAAAAAATATATATATATACATATATATATATAAATCAGCTCCCCCCACCCCCGTAGGCTCTCCCCCAATGACAGAAACTTTTGTTACGCAACTGAGCAGGACCAGTAAGAATAAAATCATATATTAGGTGTGAAATCATTGGGCAAAAGTAATGCAATCCTGTCATGCTTTGTGTCACACCACTGAATATGAGAGCATTTGGTGTCACCATATATGGAGATTTTGTATATATGTGTTTATATGTGTGTGTGTGTGAGAGAGAGAGGATGAGAGTATGTTCACACACATACACACACACACGCACACACAAACACACACACACACACAAACACACACACAAACACACACACACACACACAAACACACACACACACACACAAAACATCTGATGTTATTCAAAACATCTGATGTTAAACAAAGACAATTTAAATGCTTAATTATACCTTTCGACGCTTTATGTTTACACCAGGAAGATCTCACACACCAGAGAAAACTACGGTTTACTCTGACAGTGTTATTCCAAGCTAGTTGGATTGAATTAGAAACAAAAACTGTTGAGTAAACTAGCATTGTTAATAGAATGTAAACACTCTATAGATGATACGAATTGCAATCAAGTTTGGCTGTTTGTATTACGTGGTGCTTCAGTTTGTATATTGGTACTTGGTCGGAATTTTAGAAAAATGGAATAGTATCCCAGTTTGTGTTTGATTGCGTGTGTAACGCCTAACTTCCAGATTGAATTAATATGATTAGAATTAATAACAAAATGAACAGTCAAGGAATGCCCTGGTATGGGAAAAAAAAGAATTTCATAACAGTGCAACAGTGTTGATATAAACAGACAGGTGTTACATCTATTGCATGAATTGGAATTTTTCCACATGTTCAATTGAAATTGAAAGATAACAAAAAAGGGGAAAAAAATGAAAGAAAAAATAAGTCAAATGGAGAATATATTTTTCAACGTATGAGAATATATATCTTTTGTCAATATACTGTACAGATTAACAAGTAAGGAATGATATTGACCTAATGACTATAATAATGATAAAGATGATAATACAATAGAGAAATAGTAGAGATGAATAAATATGATAAAATCATAATGATAAAGATTATAATGATAATAATGATACGGGCGATGAAAATAATAACGATGATGTTGATAAGAATTTTAATGATGAAGGCAGTAGTAATGATTATAATGAAAACGATAAAAATGATGATGAGGAGCAGGATAAAGATAAAAATGATAATGATCATGATAAAAATAACTAGAATCATGATGATATTAACGATAAAGATATAACAAGGATAAGAGAGAGAGAAAGAGAGAGCGAGTGGTATCGAGAGAGAGAGAGAGAGAGAGAGAGAGAGAGAGAGAGAGAGAGAGAGAGAGAGAGAGAGAGAACGAGAGAGAGAGAGAGAGAGAGAGAGAGA